>JAEUWN010000060.1:0-66487 GCA_018524465.1 Podaxis pistillaris
TGATCGTCGCGTCCATTTATTGAGAAGAAGAATGCCGCGCCGAGTTGGCCCATGTTCTTAAGTTTTTCCACGCAGGTCTGGGCGACTGCGGTTTTTCCGACTCCAGCTAGACCCCTCATCCAATATATTGGTAAGGGATTATCGCCAACGGAGGGGACCGCCCAGCGGGTGATATCTTCGATATACTGTTCACGAGTTCCAGGAAAACAATGAGGGGGAGGGTCACGGGCCAGAGAATCGTAAGTAGCATCGGGGACAGATTCTTTAAGTAGTATGTCAATACCTTGAAAGACTAGTTAGTATTTTCAGTTACTTTAAAATCCGGCGAAACCCACCGCCCATCCTGCTCGAGATATTGAGGTTCTGGGTTGAATGATCCACAAACTGCCCATTCGTGACGAGTATGTTCTGGGCATTCTGGAAGACAGGCATTGGTAAATAGCATGGAGGGGCTAGTCGAGTAGGATGTTGCGCGCTGCAGGTCGTCAGTGAACAAGGCTGTATGTTGGCCGACTGGCGGCTGTGTTGACTGTAGTGTTCCAACTGACACATGACCGCATCTCAGTGCCTGAGGGCTATAGTATGTCGAAAGTGATCTTTAGCAATTCTGAAAGAAAAAATCCGTAATGGGGTAACGAGAATCGATCACGAAAGAAGTTATATAGATGTTCATCAAGTTATTATTAACGCAGTGTGTGCATACATATTCGATTTGCTCGATCGGGCTGTGGCTAGATTCAACGGATAACGGAATGAGCACTCTATTACAGGAAAATTCGATATGAGAGAGGGGGCTCACGGAAACCACTCACCCGGCCCTCGGGTGTCAGAGTTGTCATGGGACATAGTTCCCTTCCTTCCTAGTTCCTAATTCGGTGTCCGGGGCCACAGAGTAGCAGCGCCATCTATAGCACATGCTCTCAAGACCCAGAAAAATCCTCCGGAATCACCTAGGAGATTACTCAGTTCGGGAACCGCATTCACATCCGAGGAAGGGACTGCCGAGACTCGGCGGGTTATTGCATTGAACAAAGCCAGAAAGACAGACAATACATCCGAAAACAGTTGGCTACGCGGCCAAAGAAGGGTAGTGCAGGAAAAATTTCGATACAAGTTGATATCAATCTTTGTACTCAATATCCGTATCAAAGACGACTTCGGCAGGACTCCTACATGGTGATGGCATGAATTATAAGTTGATAAACGTAGAGTGGGGATGTTAATAAGAATGGAAACTCACCGCATTTCGACACCCTTCAAAAGAGCAAAGATAACTCGCGGGTTATCAACTGTTAGGATTTGTAAGAGATGAACTTACGTCCTCAATCCATGCATACTGAGCTTTGAATTCAGTTAGGCCGAATAGGATAATGATATCATATTCCACTTCATAGTATGTGCCCTGAGGCCCGGTGCGTGCTTCCAAACGCTCTACGAGCCCAGAAAGATCGGCATGTACGGTAAAGATGTCGTGGAAGTTGGCTGGAGATAAGAATAATGGGTGATATTGAGAGACGTGAGACTCAAGCGACTGAAGCAAACTAACCGGGGTCCTGGTCCAAGAACTCGGGACATGCGAGACTACCTCGGTAGCATGTGATGTGAGTGCGATTTTGTGTCTCCAGTCCTTCTTTATTGCGAGCTTGTTCACGAAAAGGCTTCCGGAATTCCTGTGTGTCTGTCACCTGGGTGTTCTATTCCATGTGATTATCAGCAACTCATGTAGCAAGGTGAATCGGGTATTGGAGTACTTTGACAAGTATATCTGAGAAAGCTCCCGGAATAACGCGGTTCCCGCTCAAGGTAAGCACGGCCGTAGACATACGTCGAATATGTTCGTCGTTGAAGATATTGCAACCTCTTGCGCATCGTATACCGTAGGTAAACCTCGAAACACGAGTCCGTACCGAGGGACGCAGGTAACCTGCAAGGGAACCGTCGGGAACTGCTTTATTCCTTCGCTCCCAGTCAGTAGTTGAGGGGTGTATGTCCACGGATCAACTTACAAGTGAGGGTCTGGCCGGCACACATTGAATCCATGCGGCCGAAGCCTCTGCTCCAACTCAGAGAAGAGGTAGTCACTCGCAGCGAAACCACCGACAAGGAAGACCGACTACAATTATCTGAGCCTCCCGAGCCCCTCGCAAATCGGAAGATGCTTACAGTGACCGATTTGGTAGCAAGGCGTTCTTGTTCCAGCACCGCATCAACTATGCATTGGATCGATGGCTCAAAAAAGCTGGCAATGACGGATCTGGAGAGAGCCAGGTCAAATAAAAGTCAGGTTTGTTTCAAGGGTTGACGCACCCCTCCAATCTGAGCCGACCTGCTCGGATCCCCCGGTTCGGATCCCTATCGCTGACGTTCCCAAACTTGATGTATTGGGGATCGTTTGGATTGCGGAAGGATAGCTTCGCGGACTTGTCAAACTTCTCCGTCATGAAGGGGACGTCATCATGGAAGCGTGACCCTAGCAAGTATTCTGTAGAATCTCATGAGACTTTTGATTGCCAATCAGCCCCGAGCAGTATCCAACAAACCGTCGAGGTATTTCCTTGCAGCGCGCGTAACGAAGACGGATCCTTTAAAATAAGCTAGCGAGTAACCCGTCAAAACCTGCCCTCGAGATGGATAGAGGGACCTACACTGGGCCACTGCGATCTCCTCAAACTCGTCACTCTGAGATGGCTTTCTTGCGTAGGTGCTAATATCCAGAGTTCCTCCACCGGCATCAACAATTGTAACACCATGGCCACGCTAGAAGAAAGAGAGCGTCAATTGGGATTAAAGATGAACGTAACCCACGACTTGCCTGGATAGAGTCGTTCATCAGCCCTCTTTCAATACAGAAATTCAAACTTGCTTCCCCTTCAGTGATGAAGGTTATACGCCTCTGATCCGCGGGCGTGTCCTGGATGAGTCCTGCTTGGACAGCGGCCCTCCTCATCAGCGTCTGCTGAGCTCCTTCCCATGCATTCGGGTGCGATAAGATGTATTCCTCCTTTCCAGATCTCCATAAGTTTGTACCATCTACTGGGTTTGTCTCCTCGATGTACGTCCTCGCACATTGCTTCATGTACTTGAGGAAGTCCGCGAAGACGTCAACAGCAGTTTTCCCAGCGGGAAGAGGCGGTATTTCCGCAGTGACAGAGCTCGACGTTTGGGTCCTAGGTCGAAGGTGAAGCTTGAACCTGATGGTAGTGCACTTAGAGACGAAATATATCGTTAATGGAAGAGAGATTATTACCACTCGGCTTTAACCCAGTTCGACTCATCAGCGAGAGCTTCAATTCCTTCGCTCTCTGTCTCAGCGCCGATTGCACGAGGAGTCCCGTCTTCTGCGTAGTATATCACCGTCGGTACTTTGGCATCACCACCTGCGTTCGCTCGACCCGGAAACCTAAGCATTCGTCAGACATTTTAGTAGTATACAGATGAACGAAGCCCATATGACCTTGTCACTGGGTTTATCTTCGGCTCTAAGCCAGGATCGAGGATCCTAGCAGAACATATTTGTGAGTAACAGGCATCTCAAAGGGATCCTAAGAGACACACGTATAAGATATGCCACTATAAGTGGTCCCGACGTCAAACGCAAGAACCAGTTTTCGTTCAGTACCTGCGTAAGGGGCTCGGGAAGGCATTCGTACACGTCGGTTGTTCGAACACTCTGCATACGGTGTCTCTTAATATATATTTCATACCTCAGGCGCTAGGATACCTGCAGCGTGTAACACACGATGTCGAGAAGACTCCCCTTGGGGCAGCTGTTCCGTTATATCACTGCGCAACTGCGGATTTGGGCTGGGGAAAACAAGGTCATGGGTGACCGTTGACCACACGCCTCGCCTACAATGGCCACAGGAAGCTAGAAAGCACGTTTCTTTCCGGATATGATCAGTGGCGTTTGGTACTAGGCTGACAGCACTCACATCCAACGAATGGTTGCGTCACGCTCGAGAATGACTTGGAAAGGCTCTGGAGTCACTCATAAAAGAAGGAAAACAGGAATATATCAAGTTGATCTGTTCATTTGGTGGTTCCGCGAGGTTACAGGCGCTCAATCTCCAAGCTGGCAAGTAAGAATGCTGCCAGCCCTTTTAGATCATTCACATCAACGGCCTGACTAACATAATACTGTTGCGCAAATTTAGACTGCATACATACAGCTAAAGTTTAATGGACCACTCACATTGAAATCCCCTGTCGTGTCCAAACTGCCGACCTGGACATCACGCGTCAGCTACCACCGCGGAAAGATCAGTGGAGCCTTCACGTACGATCACAGTATTCAACCAATTCATCGTTCCATCCGAATTCTCAACTACCCAATTCTTCACTATATAGTCATAAGCCTTCCTCGCCGCACGCAGTATACTTCCGTCCGCAGTGTCCTTCACGTAACCCAGCCTTAAGGCCTTCAGCATCGAGTACACGTACATCGCACTTCCGCTGCTCTCGAAGTAGTTCCTTGCTCTCCCAGGTTGCGTGATCACAAGCCACCAAACCCCAGAAGTCGGATCGGCAGCATCTCGGACTCGAGGGATGAGCGTCCTCAAAATCGACAGAATACGCTGATACCCAGGGTTATCTTGGGGAAAGATCTCAAGAATGTCGACGAGTGCCATCGAGTACCATCCAAGCGCCCGATCCCACACTTCCGGTGAATGCCCGCGATCTGGAGACGCCCATACAGTCTTGTGAGAAAAATCGTATCCATGATAGAGGAGCCCTGTGTTGTTCGGCGCGGTCGCATTCTGGACTGTGTTCTCGAACATCAAAGTATACTGCTGAGCGATATCGGCTAAGAATGGAGGTCAGAATCCTAGCCAGGTAGTCGAACTAGAAAAATAGGCACCCCAAGCTGTCGCATTGTCGGGCTGGAACCGCTTTGTATAGTCGGCATAGAAGATTTCACCCATGTAGACACCGTCGAGCCAGCCTTCACAGGTCAGCCGTAGCATGTCCCTCGGAGGCGGAGACATACCTTGGTTGGGATATTTGAGTTTATGCCAGAATTGTCCTTGGGCAGTTCGTGGGTGGGAGTTAAGTTGGCCCCTGAATATATCTGCCGCGACCTTGTACTTGGTTTGGCCGGTATCCTCGAGTCTAAAACATGGAGAGAAGTGAACTCGGGGGGGCACAAAAAGGGTCTTGCTGACATACAGATAAAGGAATGTAGGTCCAGTCCTAACGAGGCATTCATGAGCTCTGATTATGCACCAATAGTTGAAACCTGTTCACCTCAGGGGATCTAGAACGAAATCGGCCACGCTCGAAGCGATATTTCAGACAAGGAATCAATGGAAAGCAACCCAATAAGCATACTTGTAACTTCCGTGTACAGTCCCGTTCGGAAAAACGATATTATCCACCCCACGTTGGATGTAGTCAAAATATGTCCTATTTCCAGTCCTCTCGAACAGCTGGCGTAAACCCCATTGGAATTCCCCATGCTCGTATGAAACGATTGCCCTCCCGCTCGAATCAAGGCCGTTCCCTTGGCCACGCGCGATGGCGGAGTCGGCGGCCCACACAGCATAGGACTGCGGGCGTGCAACAACGGCTGTTGCAAAGGTCAAGCTGAGATATAGGCACAATAAAAGCCAGGGTATCATTTCAAACGATCCGTGAGGGGCAAAGGCAAGCAATCCAATCTGCTTTAAAGCGCGCCACGTAGGTCTTGGAATGTATTCTTTCTCCGTCCATCGGCGGTCCGTACACTGGAACAGCGGCACAACAGTGGGCTTAATGTTTTGAGAACGCAGCTTCGAATGTCGACTGTGTGAAGAACCCGAATCACGAGTCTTGCCTTGCGGGCCGGACCTTCACCCAATCGTCCAGGGTATTCTAGGCGAGAACGTGTGGGAGATGTCCATGTCATTAGGTACTGGAGAGTGTGCGATCAACGAACGAACTACAAGAGTCGCCAGCATAGGCGCTGAGGAGGGAGTATTATGTGACGCGGCGCGTTACCGACCAGATCCTGGGCCTGAGCACAATGAATAGACCCCCGAGTCGAAACACCAGTCAGCTGGGTTTGGTGTTATTTGGTCAGGAGGACATCAAGTTACCAACATCGCCGTCATGACTGTTCATAAGTACCGCACAGCAACGGCAGCCAGAGGACAGAGATAAATATCTTGTTTTTTTTTTTCATGCACCCAGCCGTGCCACAACTAGTATAGCCAGTATGCTTATCAGCAGAATTCATATAGCCGCAATCCGGCGAATAGTACTGTACTTCCCTCTCAACCAACGGATGAAGAGCCCCGGCAGGCGCTTTTATTTAGCATTGAACTATCCTTGTTGCATATGAACTTAACAAATCAGATTCACCAATGCCGATTGCTTTTGTCCGATGATGGGTTACATCTCCCTCTAACCTGTTCAAGGCACTTCTACATAGCTCTCTTATCAATAACGCAAACCTGACACTATATCTATTCCCCTCCTCTCCCCTCATACAAAGGGCATGGGACTATGAATAAAGCTTAGGAACATTATTCACTTTCCTCATGGCCTATCGATCTTTCGGTCTAGAAGCCGAAGGATGGCTAACGGAGCCCTTAACGCCTGGGCCGGCGGTGACAGCACCAAACAAGATCTATTCAACGCGCAGTATCAGCATCACCTACACATTTCGTCCATACCCATTCTCACCATCTGACTATCGCTGGGTATCACAAATCCGTGAGGACAGCATAACATCCTGCGAGACGGAAAGAACATACCGCGAATCTTCTGCCTTCATTCCACTATCCGTGTATGCTGTTGTAGCTGCTGTAATATCGGATGGGTATCGGTTGAAAAAGGGTGAAGTGTTGCCGTGCCTGATGTCGAGATTATAAACAGTACTACCCCAGGCTTCAAATCAACCCAAGGCAATACCACCTGACCGCATGGTGGCAGACATTCGCTGTTATCAATTGTCCTCGGCGGTCGGAGCGCTTGACGCCTTTTTGAGAGAACGTCGTTGATACGATAAGCGCTCGGAGAAGACGATGACGGGCCCAGCCGGAAATCCGGGGGCAACAACGACAAATCACGGAGTCAGTAAGAGGTTCTAGACGTACCTGGCATGGAGATACCGTTCGAACACTATGACATCAAGCGCTTGCATCCACACCAACACTTTCTTCGAGTTCGAGGACAGGATGGCAACTAGAAATGCTGAAGAATCGAGCCCACCAAGAACAATCTAGTATTACATATATTCACAGATCAACATCTTCACTACACCACATCACTACTACAAAGGCAAAAGGAAGCAAAAAAAAAGAACACCGGGGCAAATCAATATAGTATAATACAAAGAAGGGGTATTCCACCAGAAGACAGATGGAAAGATAGCGATGACATATGTGAATGGATCAGGAAGCTGCCACATGGCAGGGGCGAATATTGAGGGAAAGTGAGGAATAAATAGAATGGATGGATGGATGGGATGGGATAAATGCAGCACAAGGGGGGAAGAAAGGTCTAAAACTAGAGCGAATCCAATAATACGATACTCTTAGTTCGTCCCGGGGTTCCGAAGTTCCGTTTGTCCGATGCAGAATCCGATTTCGTCCCCCTCACTCTTACTCCATTCCTCACACTTCTTTCCCACATAAACAAGGGTGCTTAGAGGAAGGTGTACCCCTTGCTCCTCGACCAATCCACGCCATTTTTCAGCTGTTCCAATGTCAAGAAGATGAGAATGGTGGTAGGTTGCAACCTCGTCCATGCAGGCACCCATCCCTTGAACATGAACATCGGGCCGTCTGCTTTCATCGACTGACGGATCACGGCAAGAGTAGAGTTTGAGCCTGGGCCGGAGGCGTTCATAATTCGGCTCTGTACATCATTGATTAGGCTCCGCTCTGGTACGGAGAGATAAGCAGCAGGTTATCCAAGTACCTTGAGGACATCAGCAGGCGAGCAGACAGTCGTAGCAACAGTTCCCTGCACGTCCCCCGTATCAGAACACGGTTTCCTGAGGGCAACAGGGCATATACTCACGGCGGCAAACGAAGCAGTAAAATGACACATAATGTTATCCTCGAAGTATCGCGTCTTCAGCAGCTCGGCCTTGAAGAAATCATAAGACGCGAGCTGAGATGCGTTCATCAAGACCGCACGGAATACGTTCGGCCCAACACCACGGCCAAGCGAGGAAATACCCTCTTCGCGTACCATCTAACAACACAACATCATCGTTGTCAGTAAGCGATAAAATAGGGGTTCAAAACACCAAGATAAGACATAAGGGGGGTTGCCAAGCAGGTACCGTGATATCCGAGGGTCAAAATTGCAATATCCATTGTTAATTACCCCACATGACATGACGTGTGACGTGTGCGGGGTAAACCGGGCGAGCGACGTCGGGCGCTTAGAGCGCCATAAGGGCGGTATCGGGAGGGGTACACTCACTCTGAAAAGGGCATCGAAACAGTGTTTATAGTTGAACCGCTTCTCGGGGGGTTTCGCAAAATCTCCTTGCAGGCGCACCATCACAATTTCTGATTACCCACGCAAAGGCCGCGGGACAAGAAGGAAGCCATGTCAGCAAGTGACGTCGTCAAACGAGAAGGATACACGTATGCAATTCTCACCTCCTGGATTCCCGATAAATCCAGCGATACCGCCAGCTGTGGGGAGGAAGAATCATTTGAATCGGTATATGCAAGAGAAGAACGAAAGGAGTTTCATAGTCACATACCCATACTACCAGCCGCTGCGAGTTTCCATGCGGGGGCATCCTTACCCGCACCGAGGATCTTCTTGCTCTCATCATAAGCCCAGAAACGACACATCGAGTAAGACATCTGGCGGAGCCAGGTCCCTGTGATACCATCGAAGAGGCCACGGAAGCCTGGACATCACCAATGTCCGGACGCGAAAGGAACATAGGAGATAGGGTGAATAGAAGATGTAAAGGACAATGAGACCGACGACAGGAGGGACGGAAAGCGGGATACAAGAGGGAGGATTGATCGGGTGGAACAGGAAGAGCAGGCCAATATGGAAGCAGACGATCAGAAAGGGTCCAAGGAGATGACAGTTTATGTTCATCGTTAGTTGGTGTTTCGTATCCGGGAAAAGTAATCTACTCGCCTGCGGTTCGGACCGTCTTCTTCATACTCGCAATCATCCGTTTATCACCCGACGCTTGGAGTCTCACTTTCGTGAGATCCAGCGGACTAGATTACGCGGCACATTGAGCCACCGTCGACACGGCACAACCAACGGATCTTGTGCTTACTGGGTAATAGATGCGGCTATGGTAGCAGCGACGCCTGCAGGAGTATATAAGTCAACCATGGAGGAGCTGCCACTGAGGACATCGATAATGGACGAACCTCCGAGCCAAAATGGGTAGGGCTTCTTCTTTGGCGCGGCGACAGCAGATGACGGGGGTACTGGGGTCGGAGGGACAGCTCCTGCAATTGGCGGAGTTTGGGTCTTGGAAGCCATTATGTCCGCAGATGGTGGTGAAGACGAGGGTGGGCGTGGAAAGTGGCAGGGAGGGAGGAGGAGCAAGGTAGTGAGGGGCAACAGCACTGGTCAGTCAGCAAGGAAGGGGGCAAGAGTTGATAGGCTTGGGGTACTGGAGTATTTAACTGAGAATGAAGAGGAGAGTCGTGTGCTGGGCGGCTTCTTTCTCGTATCTTGGACCTTCGAAGCAAGTGCCAGAAGTCGAATCCACCTGATCTCACGACTACTATGTATTAAGTCATCACCACACTGGCCCACTCGCGATAATCCCTGCCACTTGCCTGTCGGATCCTGACGCGCGACTTCTTTCCGGAGCAATTCTTCCGTACAATCTTCGTCATGCTGCGACAAAGTAACCTGTTGTAGGGTCTGGGTGTGCTAATCCAGCCATGAGGAGTGGATATGGAAGGCGCCGAGCTGTTGATGGCGGTGGGTTGCCGGTCCCATGACCAAATCATCTCCTTTCCCACTCTATTCCAAAGTAATTCCCCCTTGTTATTTGCCGACTGTCATGTACATACTCAACACCTTCTGTGCGTGTCTTACGATCAAATTGATCTCCCACACGACCATCGGCATGCCGCCTATCCTCGGAAGGCAGACTTTTTCAAAGATTCTGGTAACTGCTGATACACATTCCCACACCTCCCATGTGTTTAACGTTTAGCTTTCATCCCGCCACAGAGATACAACAACCCTTGAGCCACCCCGACGCCAACCTAAGACATAACTCTGGTAGTTGAATCTCGCTTTGGCGAGTAGTTTGCAGAAGTTATCTCTGTGGACGCGTATAGCGTGTTTTCTGGCCTGACAGAATTAACATACATGGCTTCTCGGTAGTCGATGATTCGAAATTCATTCCTGACAGAAGCTGTTGCTTCTATTCGTGTCACATCATTCTCTGGTATAAATTATGAGGTGCAGTAATAACCACTATCTTCCCAAGTCCTAAGTCCGATGCATCGGCCGTGCCCAATCAACGCCTGAAGGAATGCCCAACGACATACCAAAATATAACAACGAAAAGCCGACAGGTCGACTTTAGAGCCTTCACCGGCCTTGGCTAATGGAAACATCAGCAAATCCCGGTTCTCAAAACCATGACGACTGGATCAAATAGACTGGAAGTTTAGGACGAGTTTGGATCATTTTCACATACCTGCGTTGATTACCTTCATCGAAGAGCAAAGCCCGCTTGGTGCCTGGTTCCAGCTAAGATAGCTCCTAAGCAGTCTACTGGCAAAATTTTGGCTCCTTCGAAGCATACATCCTAAGAAAGTCATGTTCAGACGCTAGCAATACTGGCTAGTTAGGTCTTTGTTCAATCCTTAGGGCCTAACTTGTAAGTAGCTCACCATTGCTACCTGGCTTTTGTTCAATGTTCAAGTTTGTGCCAGATTGACGCTCCCAAAACGGCTGGGTTGAGACCCTTAGCAAATCTGCAGAAGTACAACACCAGAAAGGGAGAGCGTAGGCAATGTTCTTCGCGCTGCCCTTGGGGCCACTGTTGTCGGTTATGGGGTAGAGCATTCTTGGCACTCCCGAAAACCTTGGCGCACCTTCCATTCTGGGCACTGATACGAACCAATCATACGCTTTTACATTCATGTCTAACCAGTTTCTGCGACCATCAAGCATGTCGTGTGACTGCACTGCGCCAGAGAATCGAGCACTTCCGTCAAAGCTGATACCCATGAGAAATTGTAGGACACTGTCCAGGCGGACCACGAATATTTTGAGGTGGCACAGGAAGTTGAGAAAAACGCCGGTCAGTGTAAGTAATGTGTCTAGGTCCATCGCTGAAACTCCCTCCATGGGTTGGCCGTGGAAGGCCTATTCTAGCGCTCATTAGCAGAAAGACGCCATACCTGAAGAAAAGGAGGAAGCACAATAACGAAGTTATCGAGGGTCGATTCACAAAATGTTCATATCACAATATTCTAAAGCTTCGCTGCCGATTAATGGGCTTATGAATCAAAATTCAGCGCCTAGTCACGTTCCAAACCCTCCATAAAGACAATCTAACAAACGGTCCAAGTCAACATCATACAAGTACAAGAAATGAAATAAGAAACAGAAAAGGTCCTCTTGGATCTCAGAAATTCCTCCAGATCTGGTTTGTGTTTCCATCCGTGCATTGCCAGACTTGAACAATATTCGTGTTTGTGAGGTCGCCATTTGTCAAGTCAAGGCAAAGACCTAGAACCATAATCAACGGATCCATCTGTGGGCACCATCTCGTACATCTAGCGCACCTTTACCGAAAAGGGCAATACGAGCATCCGTAGTCAGGAACCACTGCTGCGCTGGGAGGTTATCGAAGCATTGCCAGATCTTCATAAGCGTTCCGTTTGTCGGGTCTAAGTGAAATCACGATAAACGTCGCATTCCTTTTGTACGATAAGTAGATGACGTACTTGTGCCTGCATCAAGGCAGAAAGTCGAGTTCGCAAGGCGGACTGCAGTGAGGCCGAGGTTTAACTCCCACTGTTGTGCGGGTGTACCATTGCAGTCGAAACTAATAATTGAACATCAGCCCATGAATTTGCACAAGAGTTGAAAGGTTTTCGTGTACATCTGGACAGCGGTTCCGTTTGCACGAACGTCGCCTCGCACCTCCAGGCACTTGTTGCTAGCTGTGTTGGGATGCAGTACAGTCTGAGAAGCAGCTGCAGAGACGAGAGCGAGAACTGAGAGACATGAGAATTTCATTGTCAAATAGAGCGCAGAGGTGAATACTACGATTTCGAGGAGAACAGAGTACTGAAGGCACTGGTCTCCAGCCTTGCAACCCAACGTCTATTTGTACCCCAAGACTCAGCGTTCCACAGGACACATGACCTCAGGCTGGGCTCTTTCGGTAGCGATTATGCGGCCGAGGGCTAAATCCTGACCATCAGAGAAGCAAAAGGCTTCCATTAGCACAAGGCGTTTGGAAGGAGTTCGTCGGTCGATCCGCTCGACTAACGCGTTTTCTCTCACGCCGCTGAAAATTTGCCGCCCAATGACGAGAATATCCTGTCATAAGCTGACCCTGGTACGGCAAAAATGACAATTCAGGTGAACATATGATTGCGAGTCGGGTGTGATTTACATCAGTTGATGAGGGAACCACCAATCATCCTTTGTGCCTTGACGGACATCATACCTGGCTATGCCAATTCTCAGCTCTTTGACAGAGATTGCGGACTTCACGGCTACAATGCATCCCAAGAGAATACAGTGCCATAATTATGCATTCCTTCCTGGTCAAAAATAGCTCGCAAGTCTAGTCCAGTTCTGGCTTTTCCCTACGCCGTTCTCGGCGGAAGACCAACTTCAACTCACTCCTGGTTCTTGTTCCTGCCTATAGTTAGTTCAGCTGGACAGAGGCCTGGACTCGAGAAAAACCATTATGATTAAAGCTGAAGGAATAGTGGTTGGATATTGGTTTCTAAAAGGTTCAATGAAACAAAACGTCAGGAAACCAGCATCCGAACAGGTGGATACGCGAAGACAACATCTGACATCCAAGCATTTGGCAGCCCTAAGCATAATGGTTCGTGGTCGCCGTGGTAGTCCTGGTGTTGTCTTAAGTGCTAAAAGTAGCTGCTGCATAATATAGGCCGTGCGACCTCGCTAAAGCTCAACAAAACTAGGATTTCGATATGACGTTCATCGCGTCGGTCTCAGAACCTCTTTAACACAAGACTCGCCGTATGGCCCGGCTTCTGCTTTTCTTTTTAGCAGGATCTGAGACTAGCGATGTGCGTTCCAGGTCGTTCTCGAGGGAACAGGCTACGAAAGAAAGCCAGACAGAACTCCGCCCAGAAAATCGCATCGCAACTAAATGGCGATGGCATGATCTATTATGTTTGCCCGGGGCCTGCGTGCAAGAATATATGATCTGCCAAAGAATATTGACTATATGATGTACAGTAACGAAGGCAACCTAACGAATCGCTCACTAGTGAGGAAGCAGTCACAACAGGTCCTTATCAAGATGAAGATATTCGAGAATTTCAGACTGCATATTCACAGTGTGTGCTCGATCGGGACGGCTCGGACGCGGAAGCTGCACGTGGAAATCTGACCTCGATGACCTGTTGTTCTGCGGTGTCGCATACGCGTGGCGCCGCGTCTTGCGTCTGAGATGGTGTGCCAGATGTGTTTTGGACCTGGGACCGCGTAACGGAGTGCGTTACGTCTGGTGACCTCGACGTAAAGTTGTGGGTAGGGGGGAGGGTGGTAAAGATGACACTGGATATCAGGGTCTGGGTTTGGATCTGTAAGTCGTACGTCTTGACATGACGAAACACTCGGCAAGCCATGGAAGCCGTGAGAGGTACGGATGCATAGCCCAACATGAGCTTGTAGATTGGAGGAGTGGATGGGACAGCGTTCAGGATGGCAAGCGGAAGATTTAGGCAGATGGTTAGACTACAAGAGAAAATCAGAGATAGAAAGAAGACCAATGGGAGGGCACCTACAGATAATATTGCTGTCCTCCTTGGAGGATGGCCCGTGAAAGCCGAGGAAGTGCTCGTCCTGATACAAGAGTGGCCCAGGTAATTCCAACATCGAGGCTACTGTGGGAAGATGCAATTTGGTACGAGATCGCCAGGAAGACAAGGGTATCAAAGGAGAGTACCATGAACGCTGCAGCGACTAGATAACGGTCTACATGAGTATAAGTGCAATATCCAGTGCCCGGTATATGTGCTGATATTGACGCAAACGGGGCGGCGGACATGATAGCGCTGTAGGCAAGCCACAAGAGGATGAAAACACCTTGTACCCATCGATTGTGAGCATATATTGCTCGCACGCGCTGAAGGAATAGGAAAGAGGTGCATGCAATAGCCAAGGCACATACAGCGCCGATGCTAAACTCCAGGCCACTGCAGCTCACTACTGGGATAGCTGATCGACGGGACGTTAATCGTGATTCTAACCTTATCGAAGTCAGAAAGCCTACTATGCTCAATCACCGCAAGTAGGACCAGGGTCACAGCGAATAACCTAAGACTTTCTGAGGGGCTCCAGGGCCTTCCCAAGAACTATCGAACTGACCTTGACAGTACAAAACATAAGGTGGCAAAATGAACAGGGCCCCGACGGAAGATTCCGATGTCATCTGGGATGTAGATGAAGATGTCCCACAGTGCCGCCTAGGGGTAAGCGAGACGCAAGTCACTGGTCCATCGACACGAAGAGAGAGTGGTATTACTCACACCAAGTACTGCGAGGCATAGGTTTCTAGCCACTTCAAACTAGGTTGCTTCGGAGGGGGATAAGTGGTTGAGATAGGTGTCGGGGTTGGGAAGGGCAAACATGATGACCCTGGATGCCGTCTGTCGGGTGCCTTTAATCTCTTGTCCGCTGCGCACTAGTAATCAACAGCATGTCAAGATTAGCATTTCGGTCCGGAAGATGTAATATCACTCTGTGATGATCTTTGCCAAGTTTCATTCTGATACTGCGAAATAAGGAGACGCTGTCGTTTGAGTTAGGAATGTATGTTGATTGTGTCCCGCATCATGGGGATCAAAGGTGTCCTAGGTGCACTGTCTATGGCTATCCGAGATATAAACATGGCTTCTGTAGGGCTTGACACGTATTTTGTTTTTTGACATGGATCAGTGGCTCTCCATCTTGACAAATAAACATCTCGCCAATTTGGACATATCCGTTGATCTTCCGGCCTGTCCGTGACGGATATCACGCAAAATAGATAATACCACATATTGATGTAAGTCAAGATAGTTCTTTACCCTTCTTGAGCGTGATCCCACTACAAATCAAAGTGAGGACGTACTTGGCGGGTGGAATGTGTAAGGCTTGAAGTGAAGTAAGCCGAACTGCGAGAAGTCTTTGTTAGCTTCCACTTTCGGGGTGGTAAGAGGTTTCTGAGTGGATTATGAACTGCGTGAGGCCATTTATAGCGAACACTCAATTAAGGCATTGGGGGCTGCTGAGCCGAGATTGTGGCTTTGGCGCTTCTTTGGTCAGGGCTTTCGGCAAGATTGCCTCCATCATATGTTGCCTCTTATGATAGAGGTCTGAAAGCACTCGCGTAGTGGCGGCGGCTGTGACTTTAAGGCACGACAACGTACTGGGATACAAAACGACAAAACTTAAACAACGAATGAAGGCAACGAAAGGGCTGCAAATTTGTCCGTTTTTCTGGCTATGTTCAATCCAATAATTTTTCAAGTCTCGGTACCCCTTCCTCGGGTACGAATTCGACCCCTAAACTAAGTTTCTGGAGATAATCTCCTTGGTGTTTCCGGAGGATTTTTCTGGGCCTTTTAAGGGCGTGTGTTATAGATGGCGTTGCTACAACACTGACTCTGGACTCTAGACCTCCAATCAAAGGCTGGAAAAGAAGAAGCCGCTTCCCAGGACCACTCCCTCTGAGTGGTTTACATAAGCATTCCCGTCATTAGACACATTCTTTTTTTTTAAAAAAAAAAAATCCAGACACATATCTTTCAGAATTGTCAAAGGAGCAATTTCAAGATTCTATGGACTCGAAGGCGGCCTACAGAATTTGCCGCACCCGCGTACCGCTGACACCCGCATGTCCGAAAACATGGTACCGCTAGGTGCCGCAAAGTGTTGCAAAGTGCCGCAGGGTCCCGCCAAAGTTGATCCCGCGGTACCGCTAACAAAGTGCCGCTAGATGCCGCTGTTTGCAATAACATATCTTGCTTGATGATGTTGCAACCAGTTATCTACAGCCTTTGGTAAGGTGGTTTCACACTTCTCGGTAATATATTGAACAATCAAATCCTAAACACTCATCATGAGGAAGGCGTCCTATTTGGCAATACATGTAGATGCGGCGATTGGGCATATACAACGGTCAGGCAACGCCAAGTGGAGGAGGGGTAAATGCTCCGAGGAACCCGAGCGACCTCCAAGGAATCGAGACCGGAGTCATTATTGGTTCGCTTTAGGTGCTGATGAGCATTCTGGAGCTTTGAGCTCCCTAGGTCGGCTCTGACTAAGTGTTCCGTGATTTGGTTGTTATATTGATACTGGGCATACTGTTCGACAACTGGTGCCAGATGCCAGGAGGGTGCGGGTGTCTGTCGAGGTGAGGCCCAGTGGGCCTGCTGGGACCTCATAGTAGGTCAGTAAGTCCAGCAGGCCCGAGTGACGAGTCAATGCATTGTATGCATTTGCTGGATTGAGTCACTTGATATATTGTAGGTCGACTATTGATGCATGAGATACAGTAACGAAGGCAAACCTAATGAACTGCCCATTAAGTGATGGAGAAGCAGACATAGCACGTCCTCGTAGAGATGAATATATTTGTGGAATTTAGGCTGCATATTCGCAATGTACGTTCGAGCGGGATAGCTCGGACGCAGAACCTGCACGTGGAAATCTGATCTCAACAGTTGTTCGTTGTTCCGCTATGTCGCACGCGGGTGACGTCGTGTTTTGTGCCCGAGATGATGCGGCAGATGTATTTTGGTTTTGGGACCGCATAACAGACTGTGTTGTGTCTGGTGGACTCAACGTGGATTTTTGGGTGGGAGGGAGTGTGGCAAAGTTGACATCGGATATCAGGGTCTGCGTCTCGAGTTGTAAGTCGTGCGTCCTGATATTACGAAACACTCGGCAAGCCATGGAAGCGGTGAGGGGCACCGATGCAAACGCCAACATGAGTTTGTAAATTGGAGGAGTTGATGGGACAACAATCAGGATCGCAACCGGAAGATTAAGACAGATGGTTATTCTACACGAGGAATATAAGAGATAGATGGAGGGCCAAGAAAGGGGGCGCTTACAGATAATATTGCTGCCCTCCTTGGAGGACAGCCCGTGAGAGCCGAGGAAGTGCTCGCCCTGATACAACAGTATCCCAGGTAATTCCGACGTCGGCGCTACTGTAGGAGGATGCAACTTGGTACGAGATTGCCAGGAAGACAAGGGTATCAAAGGAGGCTATCATGAACCCTGCAGCGGCGAGATAACGATCTACATGAGAGTAGACGCAATATCCAGTGCCTGGTATATGTGCTGACTTTGCAGCAAACGAAGCAGTGGACATGACAGCACTGCAGGCAAGCCACAAGATAGCGAAGGCGCCTTGGACCCATCGATTGTGGGCGTATATCGCTCGCACGCGCTGAAGGAATAGGAAAGAGGTGCATGCGATAGCCAAGACGCATATTACACCAATGCTGACCACCAGGCCACTGCAGTTTTCTACTGGACTGGCTGATCGACGGAGCCTTAATCATTGATCTAACCTTGGAAGACAAAAGCTTACTGAGCTCGATCGCCGCAAGTAAGACATAAGTTACAGCAAAGAGCCTAGGTGTTTTTGAGGGCTTCTGGACCTCTCCAGAAATTATCGGACTAACCTTGAAAATACAAAACATAGAATCGCAAGATGAATAGGCCCTCGACGCAGGATTCTGATGTCATCTGGGATGTAGATGAAGATGTCCCATAGTGTCGCCTAGTGGTAAGTAAGGGACAAGTCATCGACTGGTTCATTAATGTGAGGGAGAGAACGGTTACTCACACCAAGTACTGCGAGGCATAGGTTTCTGGTTGCTTCAAATTGGGTCGCTTCGGAGGGTGAGAAGTGATTGAGATAGGTGTCGGGGTTGGGGAGGGTGGACATGATGACCCTGAGCGCCGCCTGCCGAGTTCTTTTAATCTCTTCTCCGTGGGCCACTAGTAGTCAACATAAGTCAATAACGTGCCAAGATTAGCACGTAGACTCACACGGTAATATCATTCTGTGATGCTCCAGTCAAGCTTCAGCATGATAAGTACTGCAAAGCGAGGGGATACCGCTGCTCACACTGAGAGTATATGTTGACTGTGCCCCGTGCCATAGGACCAAAGGCGTACTAGGACAATGTCCTTGACTATCCGGAATATAAGTATGGCTTCTTTAGGGTTTAATCCACATCTTGCCTCTGATATGAATCGGTGGCTCCGTCTTGACAAGATAAAATATCTCCCCACCCGGACATATCCTGCTTCGGAGCTTCCGTTCGATGCGGATACCATGCAAGCTAAATACCACATACTGATATAAGTGGGGTTGGTGTCTTGGAAATGATCCCTCTTCAGTCAAGATAGGGACACACTATGGCGGATGGAATGTATAAAGTTGGAGTCTGGAGTAAACCAAACAGCCAGAAATCTTCGTCTGCTGTCACTTTCGGAGCGTAGGAGACTCTAAGTAAATTATAAACTGCACTGCGGCCTATTTATGGAAAACACTTAATCAAGGCATTGCTGGGGATCCGATGGCGGTTGCCGAACCGAGATTGTGGCTTTTGCCATTCCTTTGGCCAACTTTAGGCCAGATCGCCTCCTTTATCCATGATATCTTGAAAGATAGAGGTCCGAAAACGCGGGATGTCAAAATCTAATTACTAATGGAGGTAGCGGACGGGCTGGGTTATCATGCAACATTTAGCATAATCCATAGTCATCGAACCCGTCGCGCTCATACCCATCTGAAGCTTGAAAGTATATACTATTGAGTAATATTACTAATATATTGAACAGTCAAATCTCAAACACTCGCCGTGGAAATAATATTCTATCTGAGAACAAATGTAGATGCAGCGATTGAATGTATACAGCAACCAGACAACGTCTAGTGGATGGAGAGATGCTCTCGGGAACATGGCCGACCCCGAAGGGGCTGAGAACGAAATCATTACTGGTTAACTTTAGGCGCTAGTGAGCGTTCTGGAATCTTGAGCTCCCCGGGTTGCTCTGACCAAGCGCTCTGTGATTTGATCGCCGTATCGACGCCGAGCGTACCGGAAGACATAGTTCCTCTAAGCCGACTGCGTAATTCCATTGACTGGGATGAGGTTGAGGAAAAGGGAACGCTATTTGGACCATATTTATGAGCGTGATTCTCTCTTGCGAAATTGAGATCGGATACGGGAAGTTGCCACGTCTCGGCGTTGAGATCGAGGAGCTTCATGTTTCTATACACTCGACATGCCATGGAAGCGGTTAGGGATACCGACGGGAATGCGAACATGTTTCGGTATATTGGGGGGATGGATGGCAAGCCAAGGAGAATAGTAAGGATGATATAAATCCCCGCGGTGATTCTGGCAACGTATGTCAGGGTCTATAAGGGCTCAGAGCGGGAAGGCTTACAGATAATATTGTTGGCCACCTTGCAAAATGGCTCGCGAGAGCCGAGGAAGTGCCTTTCCCGATACCAGCGTGCTCCAGGATACTCTCGCATCTTGTGTGCTATGCGAAGTCCCTATTTTGTAAGAAATCGCTAAGAAAACGAAAGTGTCGAAGATAACGGGGATGATTCCCCCCGCGATAACGTAGTGCTTGGGCTCTGAGTCGATGCAATATTTCGTCCCTGGAATATGGGATGCGCGTACTCCGATAGGTACCGTAAACTCCAGGCCACCATCAACGAGCCACAAGGCGAAAAAGGCGCGCTTGACCCAGCAATTGTCCGCGTAGACTGCTTGAACACGACGGAGGAAGAGAAAAGAGGAAGATGAGATTGACAGGATGCAACAGCAACCTATACTGATGAACATGGGGTCACAATTATCCAAGGGAACAGCTAGGAGATTAAAGAATAAGTTAGTGTGTAGATAGCCAGGGGATATGTATTCTTACTTTTCGCAAGAGCAGAGAGTAGAACGTAACAAAGTGCAAAAAGTCTGTTCCGAGGCTTAGATTCCGCGGGCGACAGGGGAGGTAGGGACGAACCGTGATGTTACGAAGCACATATTGACAGCTCCGATGCCCCTTTGCATTCGCAGTATTCGGATGTCATCCGGTATGTAAACGAGGATATCCCATATCGTAGCCTATGATAGCGAGCATTGGAGGTATCAGCACTTGTTCGGCAGTTAAATCGACATTCGCAGAGAAACTTACCCCAAGAACAGCTAGATAGAGGTTTCGGGCAACTTCAAACTGAAAGGCGTCCGCTGCAGATAAATGACTGAGGTAGTTATCAGGATTCAGTATGCCAGTGGACATAAGGGCGGCGGGCGAAACGAAGAGTCACGAAACCCAGCCTCCATGATTTCTAACTATTCTCAACCTTCCGGATTCAATGTTCGTGTTCTTCGCTGAATTCCGGCTCCCGTATTGTGGAGACGGGATTTATCATGTGTTCAATAATAATATCCCACGAGGCGTTTATTTTTGTCGGTGCGAGGTCTTCGTGGGTGGCATGCGCAAACACGTAACACGTAAACGAATGCCAGCGAACGGGAGTAAGGAGCACAAGGCGAGACTCCCTTGCTTGTGGGTCTCTGCTTCAGTAACAGTGGTCGCTTCGGCGACTGTGCGGTGTGCTCCGAAAGACGCAGTCTATCTTAGACTTGGATTCTCTGCTTGCAATGATACACCTATCCCAAAGTAGATGACACACTATCCTGTTCTATCCCCATCAATCTTTAACCCCAAGGATTGTTGAAAACCTTACTATTTCTGTGTATGATCTCTGCTGCGATCATTGCTGAGACCCTCCTGGTGCAGGGGGCGGCAAAGAGATATATTCGGCTGCCGACAGGGGCGAAGGCCCCCAGAGTATATTCATGGTTTTTTCATTCTATGGCGGCGGGTATCTAAGAAGCCCTTGACATGGGAGAGCATGGGAGACATTGACGCGAACGACAGATAGTCTTATTCAAGGAACAAGGAGCCGACGCACACAGACACGTGGACGAATGGCCGCCGGGCTCCCAGACCGGATCATCGTCAGGCTACTTGCCTGCAGTACCCAGCGTTGACCGTCTTTCATCATCTGCAATGCCTAAAGGTTTCCTTGCAGTTTTATCCGAACCGGGGCAAGTCTCGCTGGAGGAATTCCATGGTAAGATCAAACAGTCCCAATTTATTTACGTCAGTCAATCAAATCATTGAAACAGATTGGTATAACAACGAACATATACCGCTCCGCCTCAATCATCTATCAGCATTCCTCACCGGCGCCCGATACACTGCCAGCGATGGAAAAAAACCCAGTTGGATCGCACTTTATGACGTAGACTCGACTTCGACCTTCAGCGACCCATCCTACACTCGTCTGCGCGAAAACCGTAGTCCCCGCGAAGCTGCACTTGTCAAGCGCCTCGATGTTCTCGACAGGCGGACGTGTGAGGTTGTGTTTGAGGACGAGAATCGAGGTTTGAGAAACGAAAACTCGAACACTGGGTTGGCTGTGGGCAACCCAACCAAATGGATTTTTACATATGGAGTAGATATTAACGCGCAGGAGGACAAAGGTACAGGTGAAGTTGTCGCGGAAGCTTGGCGAAGCATAACCGAGGCAGGAACGACCGTGAAAAGATTGCATCGCTCACGGCTGCTGAGGTGCATTGACAACCTCAAGACGGGTGTCACGATTACCCCTGATCCTGAGGAACAGAAAGTAGCCAGATATTTTGTTCTTCACGGTAGGCACGACACGCTGATCAGTCAAGCCTGAAAATGACTGATCTGACTTGTCTCAGAACTCGACTCTAAAGATGACTTGGCAGAAGTTCGAGCAATGCTGGGGAGACTGGCAGGCAACAAGCTTTTTGTGATATCGGAAGAAAGAGAGTGGACCCTCTATCGTGCATACCCTTGCGTTGCCCAAGGGAATCTAGGCCTATCGTAACCTCATATCACTTGCGTGTACACATAGGGCGGATTGCATCGTATTCGTCTCATCGCATCCTCGAAGCACCATGAATACAACAAGCAAAAGAGGGAGCGATTATGCCTACTCCTGATAGCAAGGACAGTTGACTCCCTGCTCCGGATGAGTTTCACCCGGCTGGTGCACAAAGAAATCAGAGAAATCATGCAAAGGATGATTACAGATGACCCAAACGTTGTAGACAATGTAATAACGCGTTTTAGATATATGGGAACAAGTGACTCCTCATCCTCTGGTCGGAGCGGGTAGTGACGGGAGGCGTCAGCCTGACTATATGAGCGGCCGAAGCCAAGAAGGGATCATATTTGAACGACCACAAGCAACCAGGGGGTGGAAGCAACGAATATTGTAACATTGAGTTCCTTTGTGAGTTAGAAAAGGAACAGGAGAATTAGGTTTGCCGATCGAGGCCTATCCGATCGAGTGGTGGGCACGTCCAATGCTAATCCGAATCTGGTAGGGTCCAAGTGAATGACTTGCCAGTTTCTTCCCCGTGACACATCTTCTCGCTGTTAAGAGCCCTGAGCAAAAACCATTGCACCAAGAGTATGAAAAAACTGACCCCGAAAATTTCAACGCCGTGATACAGGGTGGTCTTCCGTTTGGCAGATTGCGAGCTTTCATCCGCCTGACTTCGGCGAACACCCAGTTTGACTTGTCTCGTTGGTTAGGAGGCGTTTTTTCTCCGCCGCCTTTCTTGGATTTGTTATCATCGTGTCTCCATGTCCACAAGGTTATAGATCCGTCTGGGGAGCCCGTACCGAGGATTCCCATATGTGAGTATTCTCTCTCGTGGAAAGCCAGCGCCGTTACTGAAGGGACTAAAGTCGAATAATATGAAGGCAATGTAGTGAGGTCGAGAGACGCGATTGGTCGGGCGTTGATGGTATGTAGGAAAAGGGTCGTGTTTGAACAAGTGGCTATGTATCCCTGAACGACAGGATTGTGTTTAGTTCAAGAGCAGAGTCTAATCCGAGGCATACCGTGCTTTCATTGATGGCAACTAGATTAATCGTAGTCGTCATCGCCTTGCCGTCTTGAGGGTGCCAGATCGACCGCACGTATCCTCCCCGATTCAGCTCCCAAATTGCTGCACTGCCATCTTTAGAACCTGAAACCACGATGGACCAGGTCCTCGAAGCAGCGACACAGACTACTTCATCGGTATGGATTCGCATGATGTGCGATAGAGACATAGTTAGCTTTCCAGAGCCACTTGAGGGTTGAATGAGGGAGCTGGAGGAGATGGTACCGCCACCACGATATAGTCTCCATTGCCTGACCGTGTAATCGCTCCATCCGGTGACGAGACAATCAGAATCCACGAAGGTCACGCAATTGCAAGGTGCATTCTCGATCACTTGAGCAACCTACAGACGGGGGTTGAGTTGAAAAAGTTCCACCAAGTTAGAGATCAGTCCACATACTTTGTGATCAACTAATATACGGATCTCTCTTCTCTCGGAGTTCCACTCAATTTGCTCATGGGGGTACATAGGAACAGTCAGAGATCCTTGAGGGCAAGGTATCACTTTGTCGCTCAAGGGATCCGGCAAAAGTTCTCTAACAGGAATTGTAGTGCCCAGATCTACCAGGCGAGGATTAATAGGAAAAAAGAGGATGATACCGCTGCACTAACCTCGGAAGCATCGAGGTGCTTGAGTGAGAAGTTGGAAGTCCTCCTCAATACCATGTAGGGTTCCAAGGGGCAAGGTTGGCAGACCGTGGTTGTACCTTGGTGGGTGAGGAGCGGTGAATAATTTTCGTGGGGTTTGCCCAACTACCAGGAAATGGTGTAGATAAGGTTTTCCCATCAAGTGAAAACAGAAAGTTGCTTACAGTTATGGATAATGCCGACAGTCGCCTCTCTTTCAAGGTCATCCTTGATCTCATCCAAATCTTTAATGTTAATGGGCATTTATTCGGGGGGAGGAGCAACCTGAACGTACCGATAGCCCCTTCGTATGAGAGAGGATGGAAAACGTTAAGTGACTCAGGATCTCGCTGTTTGTAGCCCCATATAAGGTCAATCCACGCGGGCAAATTCTCGCTGACATAGTCGCTTTCGAGAGCCTGGATGTGTGTTCGAGCAGATACATGATGATGAAGCATATCTGCTTACCCGACGATGCAGAGTTACAAAGAATAGAGGGTCACCCTTCGCCCACGGTGGCAGTTTGACATCGTGAATTCTCTCCCCCGTGCTTTGTTGGATGCCAAAGTCATGGTTTGCCGTATTCTCGAGAAATCTGATGATCCGAGGTCAGCTCATGGCACAGTAAGCTTAAGATACACGTACTCGGGACAGGTGAAAAATTCCGGTATTAACTCCCTCACATCTCCACGAATATCATGCGCAGCCGATTCGTAGGCTCGAGCCAAATCACTAGGGAAGATATTCAATGTGGTTGTTGATCAACGTGGCAAAGATGAGGATACCTGAAAAGCCTATCCGGTAGATCCCAGTCCCCTCCTTGCAGTGTCTTGAACATATTGGTGAAAGGCGCCAAACGTATTAAGAAATGGCAGACGATCATTGAAGAGCTGAAGTGCGTGCCATAGTGGAATGGTTTCTCGCCTACACTCTCTAGGTTTTCATAACGCGTTCGTGCTGCCTCTCTACGCGCTGGGGTCAGGGCGCCCATGGGCTTTGTTAGACTGCGAGTAGAGGTCAACTCCTACGACTCTTCTGGAAAGAAGGGGTAACGAACTCTCGATAGGATGAAGGGGACGTGAGGTCAAGTGTTTCCGAGGTATAGTCCTGTAAGACCCAAGCTTTGTACAACTCGGTCAATCAACTAGATGTGGAGATACCATCGGAGAAACGCACGGAAAACAGGATACTGAGTCGCATCGCTAGGTGTCCGTCCCGATACCTGATTTAGGATGCTAATATATGCAAACTGCAATTGGGTCATGTTAACCCGGTATATAGATGTATCAACAAGAAAACTTGCATTACTGATCTCTCTTGCCTGCCATTTCCTTGTCGCAGTCGCCAGGTCATCCGACCTGAAACCCAGCAATGACCTCGAGCTCTGGCCTGTAGACAATCGACTACTGAATGGACCAGGCGTACGGAGAAGTCCGGAGGAAGTCGACAGGTGTTGTACAGTATTTTTGTTAGTGATGTTTGACAAACGGTGATTCACCTCCGAGCGGCGTTTTCTGTCCAGGAACACCATCAACAGCGATCGGCTATCTTTGAAGTATACCTCAAGGCTAAAAACAGGTTTGAGAGGTTTAGGGATCCTGAGAGAGGAATACTTACGCCACATCACGCAGGAGAAAGGTTTTTTCACTACATGCTGCAACTTGATTGTGAGCCCTGTTGATAGGTTGTTAGTGTGGGTGAGACCTGAGTTAGATTGTGACACACCATCGTCGGGCCCGCTGCGGTCCATCCAGCTCCACAATACTTCCAGGGACAAAAAGTAAACGTTTTGGTGCATCATGGGCATCAATGATCTCTCCGTCGTCATTCTCAACAACGCCATCGAGCATATATAGGTGCGTCCTCCCGATAATTAATAAACCGGCTACAAATCCCTATGAATCAGTGCAAAAAATCAGGGGGCGGATGAAAGCTCACGGGAAGAGTCAACACCAGCAATACGCGCAATCGTTGCGACTGCTTCTATGACATCCCCTGGCTCAAGTTCATGTCGTACACGGCGTAGCTTATCATCCACAATATCTTCCGCAAGAGAAGGCTCTATTGTTATCTTCAGCAACGCAACGTGTTTATAAAACATGATGAATATACCTTCAACTTCAGTAGACGAGATCTCGTAAGACTCGGCCCAAGGCGGTAGCTCCGTTGCAGTCTGATTCGCCTCGACCTGCGGTGCTTGAACATCTCGCGCATTACATCCACTAACGTCCGCCCTTGAATTTGGAGCCTTGTCGACTTCAGGCTCAAGTTTCTTCCTAGCCACGAATACAACGATCAGTGGAGGCTAAGCTGAGATAAGGGGTCACGAACCGTATCCGATGAGGTCCCTCCGTCTCGTCCAATCTCCATAACCTCGTCTCTTGAGTTGGCCAGAGACCGCGCTCCGAAGCAAGCAGCTGCGTCCATTCTTGAAGTTGTGATACCTGACGCCGTGTTTCACGACTGTCCAAGAAAGGTCAACGAGTGCCACCGAGAAATGCAGGAAGAACTCACAGATCCAGTATTGACTTCCGCAGCCTCTTCTTCTCAGATGCCTGGATCGTCTTCCTCCATTCCCCAATTCTAGACACGATCTTGATAATCGTCCTCTCGCCAACTTGCAAGCTAAATCTTGCCGAAGCGATGCGCTGGCGCACAGTCCTCGTATCAGCGACGAGACTCGGGTCGATGGATGTCCGTTCTGTGCTGGGGTTCAGGATTCCCTCTGCTGTAGGTATAACGTCCAGTATCTGAAAATAACATCCTTTCAGATAGATCGTCCCGGTAATGTGAAGTGACCACGAACCTCGCGTTTCTGCGACCCAGCAACTGCATTATCCAAAGCTAGCGCCAACCCGAAATGCGTTAACTTTTCTAAAATCCTTAAAGTCCTCGCATTGATGTCTGGAGCCTGAACCAATCTTTTCACAAAACTCTTATACCCGTCAATGAAGAGCTGCGTCGTAATTTGTGACTGGAATATCGACCGGAACTGTGCCAATGTAGAATGGAGGTTGAGCAATTCCTCTGTGAGCGCTTCAATCGTGGCTACTTGATCAGTTGAGGACATGAGTGGTCGAGACCCAGGCTCATCGAGAGTCATGGGGGAATGGGCAGATATTTGGACGGATTGCGTCTCGGCATCGTCTGGTAGGTGAGCAGAAGACGCCACAGCAACGAGGCCTGTTTGGAGCGCGGAGAGTATAGTTGGTACGATCTGGGGACATTTGATTGTGGGGCCGTCTTTCTGTTGCTGAGAACCTTCGACGTGCCCCATCAAAAGATTGAAGGCCGCGTCGTTGACTTCGGCGTTCCAGGAATACGGGAGCACAGTCTTGAGGACGTTCCATCCGCTAACCAACTCAAATTTGCGCGTGAAAGAGGGGGAAAACCCAATGCTGATGTCTAAAAGTTTGAGGATTCGAGTTGCAACAGCCGAGGAGGGATGATTGCCAAGTAAAAGAAGGCATATACGAGTGAGAGGCAGGGCAGCGATGAATTTAACATAATATTGCTTGGTGGATAAGATGGACACAAGGAGTTGGAGGACCTGTTCGGACTTCGCTCGGGAGTTATTGAAATCAATCCGAGAGAAGGTTGAGCGAGGAGACCCTGCAGGAACGAGTTCTTTACCAATGTCAGCGAAAAATCCAACGTCAAGGGCAGTAGCAGCTCACCTTCGTGAAGATTGGCAGCTAAATACGACACAACCGGCTTAATAGCTCCATCTCTTGAGAAATCCGCCCGACATACAACACCCAACGTCTCAATCACTTGACGCGTCATATCTGCAGAAAACCAGTCTGTCTGAAGGACAAACAACAGCTTGCGGACTAGATTCAATTTGGAGAACCTTTGGGTGACGTTGAAGGCTTTGTAACGGCTTGTCTCGAGAAGCGTGGTGAAATGCTCGAAGTAAACGGTTTGTATCTCTTTACGAGTGCGGGACCATAACTCAAAGTCAAGGGCAATAGCACGATATGCCCCTAGATTGACCACAGTTGATTGCCTGAAGAGCGATTCAGGTTGTGTCCAAGCACATATAATGGGGCAGTACATACTCTGGTGTGCGGGGATTAATCCCGAGGAATTCGAACACTATCTCAAAGCTGGTCAGATTGATATGTTGACTCTTTCTCCGCAGCATATCAGCTAGGATCTCATAGCCGCCTAGTCTCACTCTTCAGAAACAACAGGAATTCCTCTGAATACAGAGACTCACGCAAACGTTCCATATCCTCCGAGTTTTGCCAGCTATTTCTGAGACCATCCGTCAAGATACTCAGGGTCCGCGAAAGTTCGTGTGATGACTACCTGCAGTCAGCGTTGAGACGCGGTGAATTGAAGGGGAAAGCACATACCTGCGCTAATTGCACCAATCTCAACACTACCGCAGCACCCCCAAGCGTCCAAATGGCATTATCGAAACACTCTGCCTTGACCGCATACACATCTCCCTCTGTCACCGAACGCGTTACAATACCAGTTGCAGGCAACTCCTCCGTAATACCCGCATGAGGGACAGTCGCAGCATTGATCGTAAACACAATTTGTGATTCATTCAGGCCCATACCGTGTCGGACGACCTTGAGTATTGGTGACCCGTCGACTTGTGAGCCACCCTTGGGACCGATTGTAGCGAGGAACATGTTCAACGAGGTGGAAGCTTCGTATGTCAGGAATTTGATCAGAGCCGAGTCTTGGAAATTCCCAACGTATCGTGGTCCGAGATGATGAATGAACCGTATTAGATCATCGACTAATACCACGGTCAGTTAACATAGGTAACTCAGAAAGGGTGAAATGTGGCTCACGGACGGGTGTTGCTATGAGATGGACGGACGATAGGCACCAGCTTGATGACTTGCTTGTTGTACCATTGCCGATCGTATACTTGATAACTTGAGCCCGATGATCAGGCTTTGGATAAGCCCAGTTAACGCCATCTTGAATGACACCATCTACGAAGAGACCTAGACACGAGGATTAACGCGTTGAGATGTGCAAAAAGGGGGATGATCCTACGAATGCTGGGGTTAGAAGAGCGACTAGGATAGTTTACGAGGGCAAGATGGGTCCAACGCGCTTTGCGAAGGGTAGCCTTGGAAAAGATGAGGGAATCATGGTTTGACGATGTAGAAAACTCAAGCTTCCCATCGGATCGAACACGTAGGGTGAGGAGAGGCTTTGAATCGAGAGCAGCACTAAAGAGTGTTAGAGGACCTTGGACAGGAAGGTGAGCGAGGAAGATCCAAGCCTAAAGAGACTGATATGAGTTTCCCAGGCAAAACGCTTCTGTGAACTGAAGATCCACTGCCTACCATGAAGGTGATCCCTGAGGCCGGCAAGCCTCTGGTGTCTTCATTGGTAACCACCAAAGCAGAAGGAGACTCCATAGAGAAATGATCAACCCAGCGTGATTTCACCCCATAGCGCATAAGATCCAACATCTCGGGATCCAAAATATCACCTTGCTGAACTGCCTTCTGCAGAATTGCTCGGGCATGTGCTGGCTCTGAGCCGAGCTCCAACAAGCGACGCAGGAGCTTTTGCCATGCATGTCGTTCTTTCTCAGGCATGCTCTTATCACCCTTAGAGGAGCAGAAATGCTCAAAGATAGGAATAACGAGACCAGCGTTGCTCATCACAACAAGGTTACGATGGCCGGCGCTTGCGAGGCGTCCTAATATCTTCGAGAACCCGTAGCGTATAGAAGGGCACGTCCAGACGCGTTGATGCAGGGTCCAGAGAAGTGGCAAAGCACCTGGGTGATGGATGAATTGGAGATGAGGCTCGTATTTGGCGACAACCCCGTCAATGTCGTCAATGTTTGTGTCTTTCAGAGATTTGAATATAGAGTCCAGGGCGAAATCGTGAAGTATGAAGGACAGTAACAGTCCCAATACAGCGCTCGTCGTTTCCACTTCCACTGGTAGACCTTGCAGTGCATGACTCAGAGGCGCATAGCCAATTTCCTGCTATAAGTGGCGTGAATAAACGCCCAGTCAACGTTGTTTCAGTGGACACACCTTGAAGAACCTCGCATTCTCATCGTGTTCGAATGTCGCATCTGACATAATCTCCAACACTAACCGAACACGGTGAAGTTTCTTATTCTCTTCTTCCCTGTTCGAGCTATCGGAGGTCCTGAGCATTGATAGGACGTTGTATAGACCAAGGAAACCGTCCATTTCTCGGAACACATCCTTGGTATATGAATTCTGGCTCATGATCCTATGAATCTCTGCCAGGATCTGAGAGACAGCCAGATGAAAACTATGAATCATTAGACCAAGGCTCATACAGACCTTCATTCTGTCGTCAAACGATTCTGCCTGCTTCAACTCTTCAACGGAATTGCGCATCAACTCGACCAGAACATCACGCGCAAAGTCCTCTGGGGTCAGTTCATCTTGATGGATTTCGGGCGTATTTTGAGGTGGCAGACGAGGAGAGGTGTCGAAACGAGCACGCAAAGGGGTTAGAAATGTGCGTAACATGGAGCACTCCTGGCTGGAGTGATGACCATGAATTCACAGTCGATTACTATTCCAACTCAACACGCGCCAGGGTCGATCACCACCCGTCTACACGGCCGCACCCGGCCCGAACCGTCCGCACACCTAACAAATATCATTTCCTAACTTATCACGCTCTAAACAATCAACAGTAAAACGACTCTCGAGGGCGAGGATTAAGTATCTCCATCTGTGCCGCCTCCTCGTGCAACTGTGAAGAATACTGATTCGAAACAATTACTGCAACTGAATGAAACAAATCAGTCAACGCGAAACACATCACCATATCGACCAACGACTCACTGATCTCGGTCAACCACATGAACACAAACAGACCAACGCTGAGCCCCTTCATCAGTGGCGACCGCTCACACAAGTTACGCAGGAAGAAGTCGTTGGGGTGGGCCACAACAACATCCATGCATTGTCTATAATTACCTTGACTTGGGTCTCCATTGGAGCCAGTGCGGAAGAGAAGGTACAGGCAGAGCGCTCCTGACGCAATGTTGAAGACGAGCTGCCCTATAACCGTGGACGCGAAAAGCGAGGTGTATCGTGCGACCTTTTGCACCACGCCATATATTCTGGTAGAAATATCAGCTGAGGATGAGGGCTGATGCCGAAGGAGCCCTACCCGACGATGGCGAAAATTGCTAGCAGAAAATAAATCAGAATGTGGAAGAACAGAGCGAGGCGCTCTATTTCAGCCAGCTGCTTGTCTGAAGGCGATGCAATTGGTATAATCTCAAAAGACAATGCAATCAATACACGCACCAAGCTTATCTGCTATGACCCATCCCACCACCCCATATCCGACCCCGAACAGGCATAGAATTACAGAGAACACGAAGAGAGCAATTCTCGACGGGATGATGAAACAACAGTATCTCGTCGTTGGGGGAGGCACAAAAGAGTCCTTGGCCACAGAAGAGGAGGAATGATTGTTGTGCCCTGTGCTGGCCATTGAACGAAACCTGTCGTCTGATGGCGATAATTGCTGGTGGGCCGCAAGTACAGAACCTGTCTGACTTGGTCTTGGGGAATGAAAAAGGGCCTGCCTGCTCTCCCGAGAATTGTGAAGGGGTCCAGCCTACAGAAAACTATTGCTTGAAACGGCTTCATATATCCCTCCTGGTCCCAAGTAAATGATATGCCAATGGTTGTTCCCCCTTACGCCAGATGCTACACAATACGGTTGCGAGGCAACAGTGATCATATACGCCGTCGCAGAGGTCCCCTTTAATGCTAGGATCGTTGCCGTGCTTTGTCGCCATAAGAAAATCCACGCTTCGTGAATTGATTGAGGAATAATGTTGACTTTCGGAAATGTTGTCAAGGTGAATGTGAAGAGTTGATATTCGTGCTACACCAGGGTCACCTCTGATGTTCCCGTTTGCCTTAGGATCAGCTCGCGCTATTGGTAATTGTCGAGCCTTACGAGGCAAGCTGTTACAAGTTTCGTTCTAAAACGCAACATGCATCCTTACCCCAGTGAAATATCCCCGAGTCTATCGTCCGAAACAGCTCAATTAAATCTAATACTAGGCTGTAAGCTACAGGAGAAATCATCATAATATCGATAGCATGTAAACGAGTGTGGTGTATTAACGTGCCAGACGTATTCAGATCCGCAGTCCAGCCAATCCCAGTCCAAAACGAGAACAAAGAGCAAATCGAAAACAGCGTTTTCGCGATGACATATCACCGCTTGGCCGATGAGATGTTTCATTTGGCTCATTCACAGCTCTCCTCACTCTCGCTCCCACTATCCCTGTCCTCAGCAAACACATACTCTTCCATCCCTGTACTCTTCTCCCTCTTGTAATCATACCCTACGAAACTCATCACACTGCAAAGCAGTCAATATACAAAAAATCAACTTCAAATACGAAGACTCACTAAATCGTCCCATCTGCACAGCCCACAACCACTTCTTCATGGCTCAACTGCATCGACATCGGGTTCTTCTCTGGCGTCGCAAGGCCCATAAACTTGGGTGGCACTTGACCCTTCAACCCCTTCACCGCCATGCTCAAGTTTCCGTTTGTATGCGCCAACGCAGCCCAAGCACCCGACAAAGCCGTAACATCCGTATCAATATCCACCTTCGCCTCCTCATCGTCCTCCTGCACCGTAGCCAACCCATTCCTGGTACTCTCCCCTTCCTCAGCTTCATGAACATCGCCATTCACACCAGCTTGCACCAAAGACTCAGAAGGCACAAGTGTATCCTTATCCTGATGTGTGGACAAAAAGATCCTCCTATCCGCGCCTGCACGCGAACTGAACCTGGTCGCAGTAACAACTCTCCTCTTCCGAGGATCAACAGCTCCGACAGCCACATCTGGCGTCTCAACAATTGCCACCAATTTGGGTGGAGCAGTCAATATCGCGGCTCTGCCGAAATGAATCGGGAACAATGGTGTTCCCGGGCCTGGTGTGGAATTGCGGGGAGATGGACTTAATGGGGTTAGGGATGATCGAGTAGAATTGGTGCTCATGCTCAAACGTTTAGAGCTAATGGATGGAAGGGGTGAGGGCGATGCAAGGGAAGTACGTCGTTGTGGTGTTGCGGTTGCCGAAGGGGTGCGGATACGAGCGGAAATGGATGATGTACTTGCGCCTAAGCTTGGGCTTGTGGTAATGAGTTTCTCTTCACCTTCTTGCCATTGGAGGTGCATGATAACAGATTTTGTAGCGCACTTTAGAGGAAACGGGGGTCAGTGAACAGAAAGGCTCAATCAAGTGCACTCACAGTCATTTGAGTACCCTTCGCCGCAAACCACTGCAGCATGTTATTCGGCGCAGCGCCGACATTATGGAGTTTCGCATTTAGCACAGGGTCTCCAGCTCCAAGTTCAGAAAGCCTGAACTGGGAGATCATCTCCCTTCGCTCTATACAGCAAGGATCAGGTTAGCACAATGAACGCACTCCAGTAAAGGCCGAGTACTCACTAATAGAAAACACCCTTACGATGCCATCAATGGTAACACTCACAACCCTTTCACCCTCCTCTCCATTGCCACCTCCACCGTCGCCAGCAATGATTTGCACACCAATGTTGATCGTAGTCTGTTGACCAAATCGTACAATCTTCGTCCCTGCACGCCAGTCCCAGCATACAAGCGCCTTATCAGCACCAGCCGAGACAAGATTTTTTGATGAGAGCGCGACGGCGCGAATGCCATTGAGGTGACCAGCGAGTTGTTGTATTGGAGTAAAGGTCACGGATGAAAACAAGTGTACGCGACTAGGCAGAACAATCAGCACCGATAGAGGAAGGACCTGATGGCAAACCTACCCAACATCGTGGAAACCAACAACAAAGACCTCTGCATTAACACATAAGCCTTTCTCGTAGCACGAAGCCCAATGTGCGAGGAACATACCTTCTTCCGCCAAGAAATCAACGCAACTAACCGGCTTCTTCACCTGCAAACACTTCTTCATCTCCCCGGTCTCAATGTCCCAGAACCGAATAGTCTCGTCATAACTCCCACTAATCAACCTCTTTCCACGCAACAACAACGTAGTACAGAAGTTAGTGTGACCATTCAAGAACCGGATAGATTGAGGTAGTCCGTGGTGGAAGTTGGATTCCCGATGATGAAGCGAGCGATAGAGAGGCTCCCTGCATGATGCCATTAGGTAGGTTTCGAGAATGTACGGTACTGTTTTCTTACCAGCCCTCAGGTTGTGCGGGCGGCTTGAGCGGCATGGGATCGGTGGCGGTGATGCGCAGACAGTGATACCTCCAGATGGCTGGATGGTGAACCATGGCTTGCCATTTCTTGGATACCTAAAGAGGTGTCAAGTGGCCGGAACCAAAAGAAAAAATTATAAACCCACAGGCTCGATTCTCAATAATTCTTTCACACTCAGATATTTTAGGATCCGGAAGGCGATATCAGGAGCAAGGTGGCCCATAATATCGAACGTTGACCGCAGGTACTTCTCCAGGAGAAGAATCTGCAAACGGATATCACCGGGTAGACAAGCTGAAGGACATCCATCAACAATCATAACAACGAAATTCGTTTTAAACTCACATTCGAGGATGAGAGCAATAAGCCTCATCCGATTTTCCCGACTCAACCCACGTAAAGCCTTCTTGATCTCCTTTTCATTAAAGGTACCTTTATCATCGCCGCGCAGAGCCTTCGTGGGATCGATGTCGCCATCGCCTTCTTCCTCGTCTTCCCGATAGCCACTCCAGAAATCCTTCCTCTTTTTGCCGCCGCAGACACAGAACTCTTCGGGATCGGCACTCAGTTGGAGCTGATGGGTGTTATAACCTTCCCGGTTTGAACCAGTTTGATCTCTGAGCATCCGGACTTCGGCTTGCAGCGCGTGAAGCTGAGCAGCAGTGGAAGCTTGGGCGCGTTCCAAGAGGCGCTTATAGTGCAAGATCTTGCGTGTGTGCATCGAGAGTACTTGGTTCAACGCCGAGTTCATCTACTCCCTGTAATCAGCGACGAGAAAGAGAGATAAGAGACGAAAAACACACTTCCTCATCGACATCACCATCATTCGCGTCCGTCACCATATCCATACTCATCATATCCTCCCCCTCCCAAATCGAGAGTGCTTTGTTCAAACTGCCCGCAGAATCCATCGAGGTCCTGCTTTCGAGAACCACAGGATCAGACACCTTACGACCCTTCTGGAGCGACCGAGGTGTCTTCGAAGGTGTACTTCCCAAAGACGTACCAGGCTTCTTCGTCCTCGGGGGTGTATTCTGTGGCGTAGTCGCGTTCATCTCAGCCCTAGGTTTAGCTTTAGGATTAGGTGAGGTGAAACTGATTGCAGGGGAGGGCGAAGGTGAAATTATTGACGACGCCGAGGGGGACTTCACCGCGGATGGAGGTGTTGCTACAGTATCTCCTGGAGCAGTAGTACGCCGAGGTGGAGTCATGGATACTATCCGCGGTCTAGCAGAAGATGTTTCCGGGGCAGTCGCTGGCGACTCAAGAATTGGTTTGATCAATTTGGGGGAATACATAGAAGTCGATCTGCCGATCTTGACGGGACCTTCTACAGAGCCTGGTGCTTTGATAGGAGCACCATTCTGTCTGGCTGGTCGTGAGGGAGTAGAATCTGATGGGTCCACACGAGGGAAGCTCTGCGCCGGAGTTGAAATGCGGCGGGATGAGATAGAGGGGGTAGAGGGAATGCGATTTGAAGAGGTAGATGGAGGTGGCCTTGGCATCGCATCTTTGGATTTAGCAGGAGCCTTGAGGCCCGACCTCACAGTCGTGCTGCCACTCGCTAGTGATGATGCCGTGGAAGATGCACGGGGTTTGGTTGGACTTAGAAGATCGTTGGGGTTGAGAGACTTCCGTGACTGTGACGTTGAGCGTGAAACACGCGTCGAGGTCTCGGACGGCGTTGTTGATGACCTTGTTGGCATACTGGGGGAGGTAAGGATTCGGGATTGAAGGGACAGCGGAAGTGTGGGCTAAGAGCCACTCAATATAAGTGTTCACGCGCCAGTATATTTTGTCCAGCGGGGTTGCTAGGCTTCTCTTCTCCCAAGAACGTGTATGCACCCTGACCGCCTTGGGGCTTCGTTGCCGGCGAAGCGAAATGCAATCACGACCAGAAGATGCGCAAGTGGGCCAGTGGAATACCTGTAGCTGGAAGGGGCCACGGTGTAAGACCAAACTCAGAAGGAAAGCATGTTTTCTGTCGCACCTGTGTTGTGAGACGACAGTTTATGTTCAGGCACGGTGCCTCTGGGAATGACGAAAGGCGAGGGTTTGTATTTGGACCCGGGGACAGTGCCAAACATTCATTACGGCCGTCTCTATGTTGGCGGCATTCTTTTGTCATTCTTTTGTTCGAGGTCTGTCCTCTCAGTCACTTGGAAACCATTGATTGCAGCTAAGATCGCCTATCCTAAGAGGACTCTGTCTTTTCTCACTCCTACTTCAACATGTCAGTGCGAGGCCTCTTTTCTGCCGCCCTCAACAACTCTGACTCGCTGTCCCGCAAAGCACTCACAACCGACGCTCAGTCAACGTGCTGACCATCTATCAATATCGCCTTTCATTGCATACGCGTAAAACCTCGTGAAAAACGCGTCATGAACTCACCGATCTTCGGTTATGAAGACTTTGTTCAGGAGTTATCAGTCTTGATCTCGACATACCCACCACCATTCATCTATATCTGTGACCCTATCTCCTTGCGGACAACGGTCTCTGTTCTCAACGCAACAGTTTCCAGCATCTCCAGTGATGGCGAATCCTCTGGCGAATTTGATGTTTACTATGCCAACCTCGACGCCATTACCTGCTTTTCTCAGCGGTTGCTGTTTGACACAATTTTGAACTCCCTGTCCGATTCCGAGTCCGACGAACAAGTGACAGAACGCTGGAATGATAGCTGGGACTCCTTTTTGCATGGGCTCCGATTCCTACACTCTAAAAGGCGTGAAAAGTCAATGAGACCTATCCGATTCGTCATTGCCATTGAACAGGCACACCGACTCAAGGAGAAACTTCCCGACTCCATTGTGCCTCTGACACGGCTTAACGAGCTGGTGAGCCAACTTCATCCCAGATGCCAAATTCTAAACTTGACGCCCACAGAGCCAAGTGGACATCACGACTGTCTTCGTTTCACAAATTCAATGGCAAGATATCAAACCCACACTAGGAGCTTCCCCAGAGCCTTACTACGTTGATGTGAAACCGCTCGCCAAGTCTGGTGCGTCCGTTTATCCTCACCCAAGGACTCCACTAAGTCATGTGCAGACATCGTCAAAACCCTTTCCTTACGTTTCACCTCCATCTCCCAACAAGCCGATAGCTCCTCATCCAAGTACGCGCATTGCTACAATCCCTCTCTAAGTCAACTCTATGCACACTACATAGCCTTGATATGCGACGTCTGCTTCCCATTCGTCCACGATATCGACGAACTAGCATATATAGCCGCCGCACGTTGGCCCGGTTTTGTCAAACCTGTCCTCTCCTCTGCACACCCAAACGGAGCGGTTCAGATTCCTTCGGAAGACACCCGCCTTCGCCTTATTCGCATCTTCAATCCAACCGTCACCAATGCCCTTGAATCCCTGCACCCACGTTTAACTAACGCCGCAGACTGGGCGGCTGCCAAGGAACCCGATGCGAACATTCTCGATCAACCTTTTGGTCAGATCCATTCACCTGCCGCAAAACCTGGCACCGGAATCGGAACGCTACAAGACGCAGATTTGTCGTCACTCCCTCGCATGTCCAAGTTCATCCTCGTCGCGTCCTACATCGCTTCTACCAACCCCGCAAAATCGGACTTGCGTATGTTCGGGCGGGGGCTGGATGAAAAGAAACGAAGAAGGAGAGTCGTTAAAGTGCAGAGTAAGACAAAAGGACCCTCCAAGGTAAATCGGCTGCCTGGCCCCTCTGATGTAATTATCCTTAAGAGTTCGGCCTGTGTTCTCCAGGTCCCACAACACCTCCTCGGCCCAAATCCATTTCCAGTCGATCGCATGATCGCGATTCTTGGTGCTCTCTTAGAAGAAAATGACGTCGACTCAAGACTTCCCGCACCGGAACTTACGATACCAGGAGAATACACAGATATGGAAATCAGCAGAGTTGCCATTTACAACGCAGTTCGTCTATTTATTTTTCACGGATCACAGATTTTTTGACAGTTGGATAGGTTATCGAACTCGCCTCGATGCACCTTCTCCTTCGAATTTCACAACCGGACCGAATTGACGGTCCGCCAACGTTTAAATGTGCTATTCCGCAAGATACTGCATTTGCATTGGCGAAACAACTTGATATACCGTTGAACGACCTGTTATGGGAGACTTCCTAATCTTTCGGTCGCGTAAGTCATATAGGTAATTGTTGCAGGAACGAATGAATTGCAAGAGCTTATTCACGGTGTTGGGTGCTTCCCTGAACACCTTTAGTTCAATTATCAATGTATAAGGGATTGGATTGACTGTCACTTGTTTTGTTGCAGAATGATATACACAACCAAGAGCAGAGGTGGCACCATGTAAACCAAATGGTGGTCAAGCCAGTCAAATTAAATACTTGAACGCTTGACCCATTTTCCGACTACGTGAATGATTTGTATTGTCGTTGAATGGAGCCCATGAACTTGGGGCTCCCTATATCTACGAAAGATCTCCTGTATTGGGCTTGTCCTGAGCATATTTATTCACAAACATGACACTTTTTTACAGATACAGACAAGAGATAGAGTTGGGTACGTTCCTGAGAAACAACTGCTTTTAACAAGTGGAGTAAATCTAGAGTAAATCTATCATATTGCATGAGTAACCAGAAAGGAAGGGCCACCAATCACAGTACAAGTATATATATGTATGCATGTACATACTCTATTGCTCACCTCATGCCTGATAGTCTCAGTCACTGGTAGGAAGCTAAATATGCCCTGGCTGAGCCAATCCTCCAACTGCAAAATCCCACCAGTGTCAAAGCTACAAGTCCCCAAACCACTGACCTCATAACTACCTGCTTGCCACCTTTGCATACTTGGGTCTCCTGCAGCAAAATAACACTCCAGTCAGTGTTTCTTTGAACTTTTCCTGAGTCAGGAATCATGGTCTGTTAGTGAAATACCTTGGATTGGAGGAGCTGGTGCATGTTACAATGATAGTGCCTTTTGCTTTAGCAATGAGAGTGAATAGTTGAGGCAGAATTACAACATGGGCTTCCAATCACTGAGGGAAGTCTAATCTTGACATTACAAGGTTCCCCTTTGCCTAAGTGACACCTAAGCCAGAGGCTATCCTTGTAGTGTAGGTGAGTAGGCTGACCTTGTCCTGTATGGATCTGAAGAGCCTACTCCACTGAAACTATTCTCAACAGTTTAACCCCAAATGGTAGTTCATATTGTATCTAGGCAGTAAACCCCAAGTGGATTGCTTCACTGTAGTCCAATGAAGAGATACTGAACATAAGGGAGATACAAGGGCAAAGAAGGATGTCTTAACAGTTGTCAAGTTGGATGTAACACAATGTTAAGATTAGACTGGTCTAATCTACATATCCAGGCCATGTATATATACCAGTCCACTAGACACTAAGGAAGTAGATCAATAGTGTACTGTTATGGACTTCACTTTACATCCATAGAAACATAAAACTGCTACACTAGCATGAATGTGTCTAGTGGAACATAAAACAGTGAGGGACTAAAAGTACACTAAGAATAGTCTGCAGGTGAAGCTAAACATAGAAAGAGTCTAGTAGAAAGGTGACATAGACAACATGAAAGTGCATCAGATGACCAAAGAAAAAACAGAGAGGAAGGGGCATATGGCATAGGGAAGTGCTCTGTTCACAGATCACCACCATAAGGTAAGTACACTCTATGGTAGTGGAAGGCATTGTCCACTTCCTTGCAGAGTTCCCAATTGATAATGTTTCACAATTCTGTTACTTCTCCCCAAATACTATTTGCCATTCTTTTCATCAAATTCCACTCAGTCAACTCTTGTCTATCATCCACTTCTGCATTATCAAAATGTTCAACAATCATGATATTCATAGCAGTCATAGGGTAAACCTTGGCAGGTAGTTCTCATAGGCTTTCTTCCATTAGGTTGATTCTGTATTCCCATTCTGTTCATTCTGGTAGCTTGTCAAAGTTCTATTTGTTGAACAGGTGTGTGAATAGTTGAATATAGTCTGGCAGGTCTGTTTTGTTCATCTTGCCCAGTGTCTTTTCTTCCTGGGGTACTGTGGTGTTTTTCCATAATCAAGAGGCATTGACTGTTTCATGCATGACCTTGCATCTGGGTGGGCATCTTGTAAATCTGACTTGTCTGGTATCTCAATCAACCTCCAAGTTGTGTTCCACTAGCCAGTCATGTCTGAGGAATATGTCTGCTGAGTCAATATACAATATAACTGCTCTGACCTGTTCTTTGTGTCCATTGATATTCATATGTAGTTCTGCATAGCCTGTGATAACCTGTCCCTTGTTGAGTGTGTCATCTGCATCATAGACCTTGAATGGTTGCTCTAGTCTATTGGTGGATATGTCATGTTCTTCAATGGCTTTCTTTGCAATGCATGTGTGTGTGCATCCTGAGTTGGTGAGTGCTGTTGGTCTTCATTGCTGGCTCTTGGATATTTGGATGTTTGGTTCAATGAAGAGTTCTCATGCTCCACTTCTATAAGGAATCATGTCTATTTCTTGAGAAGAAGCTCTAGGTACAATTGCTTGAGAGTTTGCACTTACTCTGAGCCTTCAGAAAAACCCTGCCCAGAGCTTTCTGTACTCTTCAACTCTTTGTCCATACCCTGGATTTGTGCTTTCTTTGGTGCCTTGCAGTTCTTTGCAATGGGCCCTCTTTTCTACAGTTATAACACTTTCATCCTCTGTCTTTCTACAGCCATGGGCAATATGTCTGGGTGTGTTGCACTTAAAACATTTGAGAGTGTTTTGGTGATTGGGTGTTATCTGTCTTCCTATCTCCATGGGTTGGCCCATTCTCTATATATTATGCTAGTGCCAGGGCACTTGTTTTGAGTCTTGACTATTTCATATCTCAACCTAATGTTCAGGATTGCTTTCTTCCATTCATTATAGGTGTCTGGTGCTGCCTCTGCTGGAAAGCCAAGTATCATCTTAATGATGTTGGAGTGTGTGTTCTTCTTGAGCAGAAATACCACATGCTTGACATCTGTCTTGGACCTGGTCTTCAATATGTTGAATTTGATGAGGAAATTTGCTGTGGCTTGGTCCTCTTGGTAGGTTTCAGTCCTCTATTCAGCACCACTTTGTTACCCCTCATCTCTGAATGCTGCCTCAACTTCCTTCCTGAAGTTGTCCTGGTCTATAGTGTCTCTGCTCTGTTCCATCTGCTCAAGCTTCATGCTGATAAACTGCCCTACTGTTCCTCCTCTCATTCTGGAGAGTATTGCAATGGCTCTTCTGTTGGCCCTTTCAGTCTTGTTGAATTTGGTGAAAAACATCATTGATCACCACCAGTCATCAAATAGTGTTCTGTTTCCATCAAAAAATCCTGGGTTCAGGACTAATGATTTCCTGTGGTCTGCTGTGCTGCTGTTTCTTTGGCCATGTCAATATCTTCTTTGCCTGGGTTGTCTCCTGGGTCTGAGTCTACTGGTTCTTGTTTCTTGAGTTCTAGCCTTGGTTGTTGCTTTCACTGGAGCTGTCTTCTGGTTCAGCTGCTGGTGTCTCTTGTCTTGGTGGCTCCTCACATTCCAATTCTGTGGTCTCTTCTTCATCTGTGTGTTCACTTTCTGTAACACCCAAGAATTCTGCCACTGAAGGCTCTCTAGTCTGTCCTAGACTATATGGTGCTGGTGTTCCTTCTCTAGTGGTACTGTCCCACAGTCTACTACTGCTCATACACTGAGCCACTGTCACAAGGTGAGTTGGTGATACTTTACCAAATGTTACAACCTTTGTGCTAACTCAGGTTGCAACTCAAGGCAAAGGCTGGAGGATGAACAAAGGGGGAAGACCTAGTTGATAAAACATAAGGGATACAGATATACTACCTTGGCTTTACATACTGTAGAGGCTAGGGCTAAAGATAGATGAAACAGGTTATTAAGTAAGCAACTGAGTATGGGTAGGGGTTGAGATGCTAAGTGAAACAATATGCTGAGTGAGACATGCTAAAGATGGATCAGATCATAACACAAGTGTTGTGATTGAAAAGATTTCTATTCCAAAGTTACAATCTATGTATGAGCAAGATTGTATTACCCTAATGTGAACCAAATTCCATGAATGTTCTGAAGCCCTCCTCACTGACATGCCTCTTGATCAACCCCTATCTTGCCTTCTTTTCAAGTTCCCAAGCCCACAAGAAACACCTATACATAATAACCAAATATTCAAGAATGACTGGGATTTCCTCTTCTAAGAAGTTCAAGCTGTCAAGCATTCAGAGAACTCCTCTTGCCAGTCCTGGGAGGGTCTCATAGCTAATCTGGCATGGACTCCTGGGCAGTTTTGAGTCCCTACCCAGGATCCCCCTTGGGAAGTGGCTGAAGAAGGTCAAAGCTGTGAGCTTGGTCAGGAACCTGGCACACAAGTTGCTCAGCTTTTTTTTCCATCTGGATATGTTGTTGTGATTTTGAGGACTGAAAAGACTAATTTGGAATCTCTGACCTTGGCAAAAAGTACTGTGCTTCATAGGAAACATCTGAAGGAGTATATTGGAGAAAGGTTGGGGCTATGCAGTGAGTGCCAGGGTTCATTGGGTGAATGTGACACCTACACAACTCACTACAATATGCAAACACATATGGTTATCAATATCTCACACAGTGTGAAGCTATCATAAAATTGAGTTGCCACCAACTGCTTCTGTCACAAGGATGAATTATGTGGTTAGGCTAGTTGCTATTCTTGGGTAGGTGTCTCCTTTCAAAGTTGAGGTTGGACATAGGGCAAAACAGACTCATGGACAGACTCCTATCCAATCGAGCCCATAGAGAGCACTTGCTAGCCAGATGCTGGTGCCAAACAACCAAACAAACTCCATGGAGGAAGCCATGCTGGCGTGTTTGTTTGTATAGACTCCCTGGCCCACAGGACCCACAAACGAGCCACCTTCGACTTGCGTTGAATGCAACTCTCAAGTGTTGCTCGGGTTGGCTTGCTATGATCCAGAAGAGAGGTGCCATAAATACAAAGACTTTGCTTGTGCATTCATACAAGACACTACTTATTTGGAACCCCTTTCCTTTCCTTTCCACCCACCTTCACCCCTTTCCTGTCCATCACCCATCACAATAACCACTGCATTTCTTGAGCCTGCGCTGATGATTCTACTCTTCATGCCCCAGGATCTATTGAATGACCCAACTTCTCCCAAATAGCGTGGTGTAAGGCTGCAGAAGATGTTCCATCGGATGCCAAAACATCTAAATTGTCCATATCACGATCGAATTTGTCGAGGTATTCAGCTACGCCAGACATGCGCGCAACTTTTGAACAGGCTGCATGCAGTGCTAGAAACTCTGGAGAAGGCAACGGAAGGCGCTCAGGATCTGTCGAAGTGAACGTCACGACCTCAGGTAGAGAAATGATTGTATGGAAGGCTTTCGGACGATAGCAGTTTTCATATTCCTGGTTATCGAGGCAGTTAGAGAGGAATAGGTCGCGAACGTGATACTCACTGTCTTCTCGAACCAAAGTTCTAATCGATCAAAGTAGTCGTGCACATCCTTCTGCATTGTCATGATATTGACAAGAGAATGCACCTTTGCTCCATTCAAAGTTTTGACATCATCAAAGAAGCGCTGCAAGACTGCTAAAACAGATCCAACGTAGACCGCCTGAATAGTAATAAGTTAACAACAAAGTGAGATATCATACAGAAAACGCACTTTCGCTTCATTACCTGCGCCTTCTACATCGAAGTATGTGGAATCCGGCAGAATATGGGCACATTCCGTGTGAACTGCGCCACCAGCCGCCAATATCTCCCGGTCGCTAACAGTGTCGAGATCTTGTATCAACATATCATATTTTCCTGTGACCATACACCGATAACCGTCTCGAAGAAGTGCCTAGATGAGTATGCCAATGACGAGCAGCAGATAGTGACCACCCACATACCAATTCTTTTGCCTCCTTGTGATCCATTGGTGCTTCCCTGACGTTAGCTATTAGTGACTCTCTGTCCGTATTAAAAGATGGCCGGCTAGGGTATTCCGATGGCGTAGGGGTCCTCCTTTTGTATTTCCTGACTGATCATACTTAGGACCTCGATTGCTCGGCAGAGTCATGCGGAAACTTACACGGGCGGATGAACCAATTAACGAAGGAGTCCCCTAACTTGTACAGGTTGTTGTATTGGTCCCCTTGGACATTGCAAGAATGAATTGCTTTTACGACCTCCGCCAACGCCTGATCCGACTGCACATTGAGAAGCAGGTAGCCTAAGACCCTCGCACGAACGACGACACCATCTTGGTCTATGTTCCGACTGGCGGCCTCGGATTTTGATTCGCCCTTGCCTTTGCCTTTGCCTTTGCCTTTGCCTTTGGCGTCTCCTATAGCTTTCCGCTCAAACAGAAGGCAGATTTCATATGCACTAACGGCGTTGGGGTACCGGAAATTGCCCCTGACATCTTGGAGGGCCGGTAGAGCAGTTGCAGTCATCCTGATACGCTTGGTATTCGGAGTCATGAGGGCCGACGGTTGAGTGCTCGTAGACATAGTTGGACGTTGGTGTTGATTGAGTGTGATCTTCTCTATATGTCACGGATATTGTGACCGCATTGTTCTCACGGCCACTTTATGAAAGTTCCTGCCTCTTCTCTATTCCTGTAAGATTGGGCCGTATTTCAGAAAGGCACGTAGGTGAATGATTGACATAGCACATAAGTGTTTGCTTCATGAACCGACGTGAGAAAATCCCACGGAAATCGCTTGTTCCACTTGGTCATTTGGCGCTTGTCCGTTCCCCAGGGTCCAGGCACCGAACCTTCCGAGTGGCACAGTCAAGAGTGAGCCACAAAGAAGAAATTGCCGACATACACAATGCTGGGCATCTTGTTTCCTATGCACTGAAATTCCCGTTAGCTTAGCATATGTTCATCTTCCGGCAGCTCATACATCACTCAATTTTACTGGATCCCAAGGCATGACAGATAAAGTTGAGAGCAATATCACCCCAAAACGTGGGTATACAACCAAGGCTCGAAAGCATGGCGATACAGAAGCTTTCACTGTTTTGTGAAGTTCACCGGCCGGATAGCGTAATTGGACGAATGATGTGTGATTGTTGGTTCCGTACATGAAGATGATCGTCCCGAGATAGCCTGAAGAAGTTTTAGGCAATGGATTTGCGGAACATTGTAGTGAAGTTGGCTGTGTTCGTGGTATAGGAATATTTGACAGTGACTTGGCAGCTACTCTCGAAGCGTATGCTAAACATTCCATTGTCCGACACCATAATCTCGGGATAGAATGTGGGTTGTCGGACACCGAAACGGTTGGGGCACAGAGTATTGTTGTTGAGCCCTGCATTTTCATACCGTTACAAGTTTGCTCAGACGCGCTGGGTGCAATTAAGAATACTGACTCAAGTGACTACACATCTCGATTGCATGACAAGGTTTTTGGGGTCTTGCGCGGGAGAGGCTTACCACGATGTGTGAACTCATGGAAAACCTTTCGTAGTTTTGTGATGCTGGTGTTCTCATTGGAGCACAAAGGCCACTGGTTCGTGTGACATCCAGATTACTGGGAATCTGCTAATGGCACCTTTTGCGACGCGAACGCTAGGATCCCGAAAGAGTTTGGAATGAAAGATGTCCATTATCGGTTGAAAGGGAATGCAGGTGGCTCTAGCACAGACTCTACGATGCCTTAAGCATGCCACGTTAGCATGGTGAGGAATATTTGTAATAGATGTACTATGTTATCCGCGACCTCCTACCACAGGCGATAACTTTACTCGGGTGACCGTGTTCGGAGCAATCGTGGAAATGGCTCCTCAGTGGAGTTGAAAGGGGAAGATGTGAAATTGTACTGCCCCAGACGCTAGGAAAGGTATCTAATATGTAGGAAGCCTTCATATGGATCGGATTTGGGCGCCTTATCTGTCTGAGTGTCACCTGATGTTTACCAGTCTGTAAATAGAAACTGGCATAACTTGGGGGCATACTAACAGCGTGAAAAAGCTCCTCTTTATCCTTTCTATCCCATGTCAATCCTAAACCGTCCAGCGAGCCAGCGAGCTCCACCTGATTGCTCGACTGACCACCTCCTTCCTCTTCTATTCCCAGGATCTACACCAATATGACTACTGACTCCAGTCTGAACGGGGATGCCGCCAACCATGTGACGGATGATATAAAGACCATACATGCACCCACTCCTCGCGAGTAAATCATACGCTTCGCTTCTACCTTACACCTTGACATGGATAAAACAGTATCTTACGCTGTTTTTATTCTACTTACAAGCGCGGCGTTTATCTGGAGTGCTCACGGCATCCGTAAAGTGAATCAATGCCGGTTACCACATCCACCTGGACCCAAGGGATATCCAATAATTGGTAATTTGCTCGAGGTCCCAGGGGAGAAACCGTGGTTGACCTATGACAAGTGGCTTAAGAAACATGGTGAGCCAACCTCGTTGCAGCATTTCCGAAGCTTTATTCAGTCAATTTCAAGGCGATATTGTCTATTTTGAGATTTTGGGACAACCTTTCCTTATTCTGGGATCCCTCCGTAGGACGACTGACCTATTTGACAAGCGGTCCAGTAAATATTCCAATCGTCCGAGGTTTCCCATGCTTGTGGAACTGTTGAGCCAAGCTTTTTATTTGAAGGCCGCATTCATTCATGCTATTTCAACTTCAGGATGGGTTGGGGTTATGCGATGGCGATGATTCCATACGGTTATTGGTGGCGACGTCATCGTCGAACATTTCATCAGCATTTCAACGCGAACCAAATCTACAAATATCAAGGAACTCAGGTTAGAGAGGCCAGGACGCTCTTGCGCCGTCTTTTGGAATCGCCTGAGCATTTTATGCATCACGCTCATCAGTGCGTCTCTCATTTAAATTCCATTGTTATATGCAGTACTGACAAGACTTGTCTCTTAGTCTATTTGCCGCAATCATCATGGATGTCTCATATGGAATCACTGTTGAAGAGACCAATGACCCCTACATCTACAAGGCACAAAAAGTCTTGAGGGAGTTTGCCGAGGCAAGTGTTCCCGGCAAGTACCTGGTCGACACTATCCCGTTAATGAAGTATGTGCCGGATTGGTTCCCTGGGGCTGGTTGGAAGAGGAAAGCAAGAGTATACGCCGAGCTGAATCGGAAGCTATGCACAGAACCCTTCGAGTTGGTAGAGAAAAGGCTGGTTCGTATACTCCCCCTTCTTCAACAGTATGACAAAGAAAAACTTGCGAGTATTTTCAGAGAGATGGCACGGCAACACCATCTGTTGCCTCGTACTTGATCAGTAGTCTCCCCGGAGAATCGGACCCCAGCCGGGCGGAGGAGGAAGAAATTGCGAGAGATACAGCAGCGGTCGCATACGTCGGTGAGGTGCCTTATATACATTAAGTATTGGATGGTCCTGAAGTTTCTTGATACCAGCGGGAGCTGATACCGTGAGCTACTCCCATTGCAATGTGGAACGAGTGATTCAAAGGCGGCCTTACAGACTGTCTCTACTGTTCATTCATTCTTCCTCGCGATGTGTCTCTACCCAGAAGTACAACGGAAAGCCCAAGCCGAGTTAGACCAAGTTCTCGGTGGTCGTTTACCAGAGTTTAGCGACCGTGCATCCCTCCCCTACGTCAATGCGGTAGTCAAGGAGTCCAATAGATGGCAGCTTGTCCTACCTCTAGGTTCGTCGTTTCCCCTCAACGGGGTGTCACTGACCTACACACACTGAGATAGCGCTACCTCACACAACCAGTGAGGACGACGAATACGATGGGTATTTCATACCAAAAGGAACGATTGTGATGGGGAGCTCCTGGTGCGTTAATGAAGTTCTTTTTTAGTGAATGAATCACAAGTTAACGAACCTCCTTTAGGGCAATCCTTCATGATCCTGATGTTTTCGAAGACCCCGAGCGCTACATGCCTGAGCGATACCTGAAAAACGGCGGAGCAAACCCGGAGCTTCCAGATCCCTCAGTCGCTACTTTTGGTTATGGACGGAGAATCTGCCCTGGGAGGTATATGAGCGACAGCTCCCTCTTTATCACCATAGCATCTGTTTTGTCAGTCTTTAACATCAGTCCCGCGCGGGATAAAGATGGTAGAACTGTAGATATCCAACCACAGTATACTGGGGGCCTTCTTTCGTAAGCGTTACACATCTGTGCACATGGGTGTAGACGGCTGACGATGGAATTTAGATATCCACTTCCCTTCCAAGCTATTATTGAACCACGATCAGGAAGAGCGGCAGACATGATCCGAGGCTCAGAATTGTTGGATTGATGAAGTATCCCTATTGTATGAAGTACATATGGCCAGTTATAAGAAGCAGTCAAGCTAAAGGCAGATCTATGATGTCTGAATCTGAACGATTGTCAGGAGTGGTAGTTTTTTTTGAAGTCACGTGAGTTGAACATGTAACAAGCGCTAGTGATCCGCTTCCTAGTTGACTGCGTTTTATTACGTTTTATATGACCTCCCTGCCCATCCATGCAGCTCTCAACTTCCCAACGGCTACATCACATCCATCTTTGACTTGTCTACAATGGTCCGCTGAGGGTCAGCTATGCTTCGCCACAAAGAACGTCGTGTATATCCTGGTATGGTTGCTGAGCTTACACCTCCAAGACAGATTTGATACCGAGCTCATGTTCCCAGACACCTGAATATGGAATTACCCACGATAACGCGTCAGCAATCAAATCTTCACTGAAGAAAGAAAACGTGTCTGATCTGGCGGTAGGAGGATGGTTTAGGACGATAGTGCAGTTCGATTCGAGTGAGGGTTGCAAATGGCCTGAGTATTCGCAAGGCATGTTTATCCTTCTCGAAGTTATCGCAGTTATCTTCACATTCTCGAGGTATAGACTGGGGCGCAGTCTCACTTGGGTCTATCGATCTGAATCTGTGGGCCGTTGCCATTTCTCCATCTAACTTGTCGAGTACTTCAGGGCAAGTATTTATCAGACCCTGAAAATACGCGTCGCTAATGTTTCGTGTTAGGTGTATTCTTGCGACTCTGAGTTCAAACCTGGACCTTAGTCTTTGGACAGCGACCCGGAACCCTCTCAAAGGAGAATGGGTGAAAGTCTTCGATGCCGTGCCATACCTTCTCGAAAGGTTTCAGATGACACTGTCTAACCATAGCCAGACGGCGCAGACGCTCCGAGCTCAAGTCGTCAGTAGGTCTCCGAAAGTGTATATGTGAAGTACTGACCTAACGTCGGCGAAATCCAGGTATATATTGGTCACCTCAAGCCGACTTCGGTATTATACCCCTTCCAAGATGCGACGGTTCATTGCTTATGGCTGGAAACCGTGCTGGTAGCATTTTGTTCCTGAGGTAACCCCCTTTTTCTCGGATATACGTGGAGGTTGTTAATTCATTACCTAGATTCGCTCAGGACTCCCTTGAACTTGTGCATGATCTACCACTGAGCGACCAGTGGATCAGCAGCGTAGCATTTTCAACATGGACTTGCGTCGAACCAGGAAAAAGTAATTTTCCACGCTCTTCGGTCCTTGTCGCCTAAATTCTTATGGCCACTTCCATCCAGCGTCTGGCATTCTAGCATATGGGACATCAACCGGAGCGGTGGGACTCGTTGAAATAACACAAACCCTCGTTGAGAAAGAAGACTCGTTATTTGGACCGGAATACCTTATTCAAATGTCTGTTCAAGACATGGGGCTCATCCACCAACCTGATAAGTCAGGACTGACGGCCTTGCGTTGGATCACCCCCCGCATGGGTAGTGTACGTGCTCGGCGCACACTTTCCGTCACATCAACTGACTTTGCCCGAAAGCCCATTTTGGTTTTCAGCAAGCCTGGAAAACTGTTCCTCTGGTCTGCTCCGTCGCAAAGTGGCAGCTGGTCCGACCTTCGAACTCTTACATTCAGGCTGCAAAAGATCCATAATTCATCTTCGGCCCTTCACCCTATCACAGGGCTCAATTATATCGCATACAAAGACATCTTAGTTGTCACCCTCGTTGATGGGTCCTTCCACGTTGTTCACCGCCTGTCTTCTGATCCTTCATGGTCAGAAGACGGCCTTACCTCTCAACAGCTATCTAAAGTTGCCAGATCGGTATTCGTCGGAACACAACATGGTAATGTGGATTCGGTGGACATGAATCGGATTACCGGTGCGACCTCGTTCGACAACATGTCCACCATCGTTTGGACGCAGGAGTAAGCCAATCCCTATGATATTTTGAGATCAGGATACCCTAACTTGCCTGTGCTAGAATCATGCGTCCATCGGACTTCAGCTATAAGCACGAAGCTAAACATAATAGTTGCTTGGTTGTCGCGCAACTCTGGGATGACAACGAGGGTTCCGATGATCTTGCGCTAGGGAACCTAGCCCATCTTCTGGATACAGTAAAAGCTTGTAAGCATCTCTTGCACGTCGCCGCTGGCGACAATGGTTGACCCCGTTGTCAGCTTCAGGATGCGGTCCCCTTGACCTCCTCCGACCCTATTTATTTCGGCTGAATGACAAAGCAAAACTCAACCAACTCCTTCCTCGTCTTCTCCAAACCCTCCCAGCATCACTGGACGATCACTCTTTGACAATCACTATACCATCTTGTACAGCATTACTCTCGGATGAAGTCAGACGAAGATTCAGGGAAAGTTTGTCTCGACATCTCTTCGGGTATGACGCCCTTGTGTCATTGCGGATGCGATTGACCCTTGCCGACTTGACCTGGGTGAGCAACATTCGGTTGCCTAGTGAGAACATGGGGATTGCGTCCTAACATACGTGCCCAGAAACTCTCAGATACTGAGGAAAAACGGCACGAATGTGGACTCGTTGCGCAAGACCTTCTCAATGCAATTTCGCATAGATCGTTGCGTACAATTCTTAGACACCTGAGTGCCGTGAGCAATTTATTACAACGTGAGCCTTACGTGGCTTAGCATTCACAACTACTGAAATTCGACGTTCCGCCAGCTGATGACACCCCTTTCGTCCTGCGAACAGTGATACAGTCGCTATTGCCCGGCTCACCATCAGACCTCTCTGCAGAGGCAGAAGCTTTATCACAACAGGTTCAAGCACGGATACCAATACATGGTTCCGAAACAGGCGGCCAAGCCCACCAAGCAGAAGAGCACTGTCCTGCATGTGGCGTCGTGGTTCCGTTACGAGATATCACCACGGCAGTATGCGCCAATGGACATAAATGGAGTACGTCACATGTCTCCTGAGTGTTGTTCATACTTATCCGCTGATCATGAATGTCAGCTCGGTGTTCTATTACGACGTTCTTGTTATCAACGCCATCCGTCCGTACGTGCATAGGCTGCAGTCGCAAGGCATTCCTACCGCTTTCATCGCGCGCGTCACCGGAACAAGTGAATCGGTTGCCTCCATTAGCTCGTGGATGGATTGTGGAGGAATTATTGGAGGCGGTGCAACGTTGTTTGTTTTGCAACAACAGCTTTGTCAGGGTCCTGTGATACGACTGATTATGACGTTATCGCATATTCATCATCTTCCCTGAACAAAGATTTGGTATGTAAATTATTGACCTCCCCACCAGTGTTTAGCAAGGGCGGGTTGAACAAGGGATTCTGACCAGTTTAACAGAGTTAATCATACATCATAAGAAAACTGAGCACTCCAACAGTCCGTAATGTGACTTGATGGGAAGCTATGCAGTGAGATATATCCAGCCAAAGCTTTGTCTCATGAACACACAACATACTTAATATCCAACACTGAGCAAGTAGTCACCGAGACGCTCGACAATTGGTGTTGCTTCCGCAGCTTGTATGGGTGCAACATACTCAGCAACAAGGACGGCTTGCTTGGTTCTGACAAGGATGATTCCATCAGCCTGGAAACAGAGGCTTGCGTTCAGAGTTGAATAAGAGGCGGCTAGTCATATTCCACACACCTGCTTCTTTCCGTAGATGCTACGTGGATCCGCTGACAATGTGAAGAACTTTTGTCCCGCCGCATGAATGCCATTGGCTTGAACACGGGTCAGGTCGTTGTACCCATTGACGATGTCTTTCTGTTCTTTATCCGAGAGCTAAACCCTGCGTTCAGGACAGGCGTGCATCGACTCGAGTCAAGATACTGACAGTATACCCCGGGGACGAGGCCCATACACCTCCTTGCAGCCCGAGAATAGCAGCCTTAGCGATCTTGCCTGTACCGATGAGCTGATCATCGACGTATGCTGGGATCGTTGAGCGCTAAATGCACAGTCTCATTTAAGAGCATGGCTAAAGTACCTTGCCAGGACATGATTCGTGAGGAGAGGGATAAGATGTGGTCGAGACAAGGAGAGTAGATCGCACGTTCACAGGAGGCTCAGTCGCCTCGATTGGTGAACCTGATGGCTCGGCGATTCCCAGATAACAAGAGTATTATGTAATTATCAGGTAGTCGGCTTGATCCTGAACTTGAGGCCCGGTGTTCGATCCTCTCAGCTCCATGAACATTCTAAGTGTTAACGGGCGTATGTTCATTATCATCTCACGGCTACATATAATTATAAATCTTGACCCGGCCTACGTGGGCCCAACAAGTGCCTCTAGTTCCCACAGTACTCTGATGACAAACAACCCAGCTCATTCATCGCTTCGCAGCATCGTCAAATAATGCTTCGAAACTCCCACAACCTCTAACAGGACAATCTTTTGCTTCCCATATCAGCACTTTGTCCCATGCTCGGCCTGCCGACTTGGCATCGTTAATTGCTCCATTTGATGTTGTAACGCTGGCACGAATCATCGAGTACTTCTGTAATGTTGGCCTCACACTCCGAATCACCTACAATCACCTACACACGCGTTTAATGAGCGGCAACCTCCTCACGTGCGGAATTCGAAGTTATGGTTAAACATACGGACTTTCTGGCTCCACCCAACTTGAGCGAAACGGCCTTCTTTCGTTACCTTTAGGAGAGAAGAAGCTCTACTGACCGAATTTCTACCATCCATGCCGCCATAACTTCACCGGAAAATCAGTATGATAAGGAGAAACAATTACGATTTTGGGGACAGGTGCTGCAGGCTGGGGATATGGAGACATGGGAAATGACATAGCTCCCACTCTCACATTTTCTGGTTGTTTTCTGGTCACTCTCTGGTCATACAACCCCACCTTCCACAGTCACTATCATAGAGCGTATACGAGATCCAGAATTGTGATCGAGAGCGACAAGATTGACATACAGAAGCCTCTCAGCGTTGCATTCCTCCTATGCTATTTTCGCTGCGCCGACGCTCGCAACATCGTGAGTATATCATCCCTTTCAAACGGTCCATCCTCCGATCTATTTTTAGCTTCTTTGTAATGCGTAGAAAGGTTCGGCATCAGATGCCAATGTTTTCCGCACTTTTGTCGGGGACAAACAGGGGCAAACACAAGCCAATGTTCCTGACATGGCATCAATAGGCATTCCTGGTTCCGCTAACTCCGTCGATGGGACGCATCCGCCCTACCACAGTGCTGTCAATGGCTTCAAGTGTTGGCTTGGTGGCCAGCTTGTATCGGCCAATCGTATTCGTCCCAAGTTCGGCCCATTGTCGTCAAACAAGAAATTCATGCCAGCAAAACCTATAATTCCTCCCGTACATTTTCCGGAAAGCCTGTATAAATGATGGTCGAAGCCACCTAGCTCCAACATCCCTTCGAGCTTCCTTCGACAGATCTCAGAATCTACTCCACCATGTTCCCAAAAGCAGCTCTTCTCTCTTTTTCCTTCCTCGCCGTTGCCTATGGCCAGCAGGTTGGCACCCAACAAGCCGAAACCCACCCTTCCCTTTCTTGGCAACGCTGCACGAGCAGCGGCTGCTCTTCCGTCTCCGGTAGCGTCGTCCTCGATTCTAACTGGCGCTGGCTCCACACCACCGAAGGCTATACCAATTGCTACACTGGAAACGAGTGGGACGCCTCCCTCTGCCCTGATGGTGCCACCTGTGCAAAGAACTGCGCCCTGGATGGCGCGGACTACAGTGGCACCTACGGTATCACCACTAGCGGCAACGCGTTGACTCTCAAGTTTGTCACAAGTGGACAGCAAAAGAACATTGGGTCGCGTGTCTATCTACTCGCCGACGAGAGCAAATACGAGATGTTCAGCCTTCTCAATAAGGAGTTTACCTTTGACGTCGACGTTTCCAACCTCCCCTGTGGTCTCAACGGCGCTCTCTACTTCTCCGAGATGGACGCAGACGGCGGCATGAGCAAGTACTCCAGCAACAAAGCCGGTGCCAAGTACGGTACTGGTTACTGTGATTCTCAGTGCCCTCGTGACATCAAGTTCATTAATGGAGAGGTGAGCATCTCATGGTGTCTAAGAAGCGATGGGATTTATTATTAACCTTCTCTCACAGGCCAACGTCGAGGGCTGGGAACCCTCTGACAACGATGCCAACGCTGGTGCTGGCAACTACGGCACTTGCTGTGGTGAGATGGACATCTGGGAAGCCAACTCCGTCTCCGCCGCCTACACTCCTCATCCATGCACCGTCAATGGCCAAACTCGCTGCGAGGGCGACGATTGTGCCATCAGCAGCCGTTACAGCGGTGTCTGTGACCCCGACGGTTGCGACTTTAACTCGTTCCGCATGGGCGACAAATCTTTCTACGGCAAGGGCCTCACGGTCGATACCGGCTCCAAGTTCACTGTTGTCACCCAATTCCTCACCAACAACAACTCGACCTCCGGTACTCTCTCTGAGATCCGTCGCTTGTATGTCCAGAACGGCAAAGTCATTGCCAACTCGAAGACGGCTGTGTCCGGGATGGATGCATACGATTCAATTTCACAAGAGTTCTGCGACGCGCAAAAGCAGGCATTTGGAGATACCAATAGCTTCGGTGACCATGGTGGCTTGGCTCAGATGGGCAAGGCGATGCAAAATGGAATGGTCTTGGTGATGAGTGTCTGGGACGACCACGCCGCCAACATGTTGTGGTTGGATTCCAACTATCCTACCGACGGTGACTCATCCAAGCCTGGTATCGCTCGTGGTACCTGCCCAACCGATTCCGGTAAGCCTGAGGACGTCGAGTCCTCTGCTGCCAACGCCTCTGTCACCTTCTCCAACATCAAGTTCGGTGACATTGGCACCACTTACACCAATACTGGATCCCCCACGAACCCTCCTACTGGGACTACCACTACCTCCGCTAACGGCGCCACTCAAACTAAGTATGGTCAATGGTGAGCAATATTCTCGTACGCTTGGCTATGGTGGTGACTGACAAGGGCGTTTTTAGCGGTGGCCAAGGCTGGTCTGGCCCAACTGTCTGCGCGTCTGGCTCTACTTGCCAGGCGCTTAACCCCTACTACAGTCAATGCCTCTAAGTTATTCAGTAAAACAGATGCTTGTTATCTAAAAGATCTCAATGTAAAGCCTCCTAGCTTCTAATCCGTATGCCTCATTCTACGCTCGATTCTTAATATCTGTGAACGACAATCTGAGTTGGTTATTCCTTAGTAGTTCAATTCCGGCGTGAATTCCTTGGTTATATCGTGATAAGAGTCCTTAGAAATCTATCCAGCCAGATCCCATTTTACTGCCTTCAGTCGAGCAATTAATAAAGTCGCAAATAAGGGCACCTGTGTATGTAGCTCCAGAATGTGAGAATTTGGCAAACTGTGATCCGCAGGGATGTGTGCCAGCGAAGTGAAGATCGACAGTGGTACTCTGCAAGATTCAATGAATGCGAGAAGTTATCTGCGGATCTGGATTTAGATGTATTGAGATAAATGTACGAGGATAAAGGTGCGAAGATCTGAGAAGGAGCTTCCGGGTATGGAGAGTTAGGCCTACTTCCGAATAACCAAGAATCTTTTCTCTAGTTGCCATTAAGGCCTATGATACTTCGGATCCTAAATCACAAGATCCTAACAAAGAATGACCCCAGTGTCAGGCGGGACACACCGAGTCCACAAAGAAGTTGATATCCGGTTCAACGCTTTAATCTGGATGCTCCATGCCTTCAACTTCGGTAAAAGCTGTTACATTCACTAGCAATTATCTAAACCCGAGCCATCTTCTGAGGTGTATTGGCTGATTATCGGGAGCTGCGGGTGATGCAGCGTTGAAGGCGAACTTCTGAACGACGTCATTTCAGCTTGCAGCGCCGGTTGAGAAGAAAGAGAGAAAGTTTGTATCGGGTCAGTTTGTGCCTCAGCATATAGTGTGGAGTATTGGCGATGTAACTGGTAGAATTTGAAGATGTTGGCCCCACGGAAAGCAAACGCTCGAGTTGGGTTCGAGTAAGCATGGCCACGCAGTGTGCAAACGACATATATTCCCAATGTAAATCAAATCCTTTTTCGTAAATCAAATCCTTTTTCGTAAATCAAATAATTTTGGGCAAAATCAAATGTTTGCACATGTTTATTGTCGGCATCCAAGGAACAGGTTCAAAGTTATAATAATAGTCATCCGATGTCAACATACGTCGCGAAGCCATAAAATTCTCAATCTCACTCCACAAGTACTCCACCCTCAGGCAATATGCCCTGCTCGTTGTCAGGATCCCTAACAGTCAAATGATACCTGCAGAAACCGAGGTTTACCCTCGTAAAATCCAACCCATGATGTTCTTAGCTTAAGCCCGTTCACTGCTTGCGCCGTTTATGCTTATAAAGTGGCCATTCCACAGAGGCGTTGAGCAGACAGGAATGCGGATATAGTCATTAAGCTTAAAGGGCGTCGAACCACACTGTCACTGTACTAAACAAGTCCCAGCTGCCTCGCTGTCAAGAGTCCATAGACACAACCTAAAAATAACCCACTCTGCCGCACACCGCAAGTCCGGAGTCTTTCAGAAGAACTGTGCTTCATCAGAGTGATATCCAATATTCCAAAAGAAGTATTTTAACTATTCATTTGTGCGTTCCCTCACGGCGATGCCGAGTAAACCAAGCCGAAAACTACACCTGCAAGTGGAGTTATCAACCTCAACCGCTCTCGATGCTAAGCCTCACAGAACCCCCATTTCAGCGAGGTAGATTCCAACATATCGCCTCTCATTTTTCCGCTCAACACCTCTCCTAACGGTATAAATGACACATCGAAAGTGCTACAATGTCCCCAGTTCTCACCAAACAGTCGCATCGACCCAAACTCGAGCCAGACTTTCGAAAACTACCTATACCTCAGCGGCATGTTTCCAAAACTTGCTCTCCTTTCTCTGTCTTTCCTCGCAGTTGCCTACGGCCAACAAGTAGGCACCCAACAAGCCGAAAACCACCCCTCCCTCACCTGGCAACGTTGCACCTCCGGCGGCAGCTGCCAATCTGTCTCTGGTAGCGTTGTCCTCGACGCTAACTGGCGTTGGCTCCACACCACCGAAGGCTTTACCAACTGCTACACCGGGAACGAGTGGGACGCCACGCTCTGCCCCGATGATGCTACCTGTGCGGAGAACTGCGCCCTGGACGGCGCGGACTACGGTGGCACCTACGGTATCTCCACCAGTGGCAATGCGTTGACCCTTAAGTTCATCACAAATGGACAACAAAAGAATGTTGGGTCGCGTGTATACCTGTTGGCGGATGACTCCACCTACGAAATGTTCGAGCTCCTGAACAAGGAGTTTACCTTCGATGTTGATGTCTCCAACCTCCCTTGCGGTCTCAATGGGGCTCTCTACTTCTCCGAGATGGACGCCGATGGTGGCATGAGCAAGTATCCCACCAACAAGGCTGGTGCCAAGTACGGTACGGGCTATTGCGACTCGCAATGTCCACGCGACATCAAGTTCATCAATGGCGAGGTAAGCATCTACCCCGCATGCGTAACACGGCATAAATAAATATATGTTATCTAGGCTAACGTTGAAGGCTGGGAGCCCTCCGACAACGATGTCAACGCTGGTACTGGCAAATACGGCACTTGCTGCGGTGAGATGGACGTCTGGGAAGCCAACTCCATCGCTGCCGCCTACACTCCTCACCCATGCGACGTCGACGGCCAGACTCGCTGCGAGGGCGACGATTGTGCCATCGAAAGCCGTTACAGTGGCGTTTGCGACCCCGATGGCTGCGACTTCAACTCGTTCCGCATGGGTGACCAGTCCTTCTACGGCGAGGGCCTCACGGTCGACACCAGCTCCAAATTCACCGTTGTTACCCAATTCCTCACCGACAACAATTCCACTTCCGGCACGTTGAGCGAGATCAGGAGGTTGTACGTCCAGAATGGACAGGTCATTGCCAATTCGAAGACAGCCGTCGAGGGCATGGATGCGTTCGATTCGATTACACAAGAGTTCTGTGACGCGCAAAAGCAGGCGTTCGGGGACACCAACAGCTTCGGTAACCATGGTGGTTTGGCTCAGATGGGCAAGGCGATGCAGAATGGAATGGTCTTGGTGATGAGTGTCTGGGACGACCACGCCGCCAATATGTTGTGGCTGGATTCTAACTACCCCACCGACGGTGACCCATCCAAGCCTGGTGTCGCTCGTGGTACCTGCCCCACTGATTCTGGCAAGCCTGAGGACGTGGAATCCTCTGCTGCCAGTGCCTCCGTCACCTTCTCCAACATCAGGTTTGGTGATATCGGATCCACCTACGCCAACTAAATAAGGTAGCTAGCCTCCCTTTGTACGAACCGTCAGCGAAAAGATTATAAATGTTTGATTTGGATGATTGTATGATTGTCTTGAGCTCATGCTACGCGTCTGCACCGGATGCGGCCTTGTATTGTATCGCCGATGTCGTCACCTGAGAGATCTTGATGAATGCTTCCAAGAGAGCTGGGACGACGAATGGCGACTTCCGTTCTCGTTCAACATCTTTGAGGACGGCTTCCATTTCCCTTCGCTTTGCCCGTTCTACTTCAAGCTCTTTCTCTGTTTCGAGTTGCCTCGTGCGCGCCGCTTCAAGTTCCTTCTCTATTCCTTGTAACCGTATTTTGCCAACTATACAGAGTATCAGTCGTGAGTCAAGGAACCTATGGATGGCATAACCTACAGGCATCGTTATTCGTGTCAGCGAGAGGATGTAGAGAAAGCTTGGGGGGAATATCAGCGGCATTCAATTTGCGCAACTCTTCAACAATGTTATTAAATTTGTCGACGCCTGTCGTTGTTTGGTTTTTCAGGTCGATCAACTCCTTCCTAAGACGTTGGATTGCGGATGGGTTCCCCGAGTGTGGGGTTGACATAGTCAACGAAGGACGCAGGGGACCTGATTCTGATTGGCTTGTGGGCCCAGGAGGCGGCGCAGTTACTGGGGAATTAGGAGGAGCGATCTGAGGATAGTCAAGTTGTTGGGTTCTATTGACCAACGACGCAAAGGACCATTGAGAGGATGTCATTCCGGGGATTTCGGGACTTTGTTGTGGCTGGTTCGTAGAGGCTTGGGAAATGGGTATCGCCAACGAGGGAGGCCGTGAAGCTATTGTTGATCCCTCTGATTCATGCGTAAGATCTACGTGGGACCTTGTCCCGGCATGATTCTGCTTTGAGCCGTCTCCATGCAACCAGAAGAGAGGAGGGGAGGGTTGTTCCTAGGAAATTGAGTCAGAGCGTTAAAAGATGACTTCCACAATTGTAGAAGGGGGTAAATCACGCGTTTCACGTTTATTTCAGAATGACCTTGGCTAACTTGGGATTCTGAGGGCCGTGGTCTGGGTTTTGGGCCTAGGGGAAAGTTGCGAGTCGGCTGGGGAAGGGTTGGAGAATTAAAAAATGAAGGGGCTCGTGCGCATATACTCACCGATGGTAAAGATGCCTCCACTGGTTCCAACTTTGGCCGTAACGGCGGCCCCAAGGACGTCCTCATTTCATCCAAGAACCTCTCTGCTGCTCGCTCATTCGTCGTCATGGCCACCGACTCAGCTTGCGTAACCTGATGGCCTTGGTGGTTGGAGCCATTGTTATGACTATCACTGGGGAGATGCCCCGGAGGACGCGGATAAGGGTGAAATCTTTCTACTGGAGGTTTGGGAAAGGGGTTAAAGTGTTGGTTATACGGACGAGGGGGAAGGACACCCGAGATCTTCGAGCATTGGGGAGCTTGAGGAAGTGGGTCCTGATGCTCGAGGTAAGGGTCGTAGTTCGGGTCCTCGCGAATCGTCATGCTAGCTCTACGATGGAGGCAACAGGAAGGCGATAAGGTTAGCTATGCCTGTGGGCCAGAATTGGAGAAAGCTTGTCTCTTGGTACATTGATAATTTTTTTCGGGATGCGAGTTGTTCATCTCTGAACTCGCCTTGATGCGGAAGTGTTACGCGTTTGATCAGGTTGGTTACAAATCTACCCTGGGATATATCGATTTCAATTTTAGTCGACTCGTGGAACACACGCAGAAGGGAAGGAGGTTATGTACCTTGTCGTGTGGCGCAATTGGCCAGAAGAATTCCAGAGTTCCGTGGGAGAGGAATACAATATTGCCTCGCTTTGGATGAGGAAAACCGAGGTCTGTCAAATCACTGAGAAGTCGCTGGTAGGCGTCTGGGGTATATTTGGAGAAGAACTGGGTCGCCTTTAGGCCGCCATATTTGATAGTGATGATGATGTTTGATGACATGGATTTCTTCGCTCGGGCGGGGGGTGGCGGCGGCATATTTCTGAGATTTATGGGTGCAAGACCTGAGCGGACGTCAGGCAGGAGGGAGTCGAGTAACTACTCGTAGACCGTCCGAATTCATAGGGCTTCATACGGCGCGTATTGCCACGCTCACGTCACGTTACATCTTCAATGTGTTTCTCACGAGTCACAGTGCAACTTCCGGAAAATGATGTTAACTCATTCAAATCCCCCAATGGACGTCACCTTCATACATGTGAGAGTGTGTTTGGGAACTCCAAAGCATTGCGGTTCGATGGACCCCCGTGAAGTCATGTTGGAACTATATATCATGAGACGCGCACCTTGTCAACCCCACTCTTTAATTGGCACAGTCGCTCATTATCCATGTCTGCATTCGCATCACTGAAAAGATAACCATTTCAATCCTCTGCACCCTGCAAAAGTGCCATTTTAGAACCTTACCGGGCGTTGCGCTGAGGTCCGATGAAACGGACGAAGTGGGGAAGACTCAACGTTAGGAGCGTTACACCTCCAACGTGTGTGGGAAAGGCGCATAGGTAGTGAGTTCGGATGTGGCATCCGTATCCATCTAATCCCACCACTGGTTCCTTTTCATCCGACGGCTCTCTGTCCTTACCCACTCTCCCCTTCCTGAATCTTCTTTATCCCAAGATTTCCTCTATGCCATTATTTTCCGCTCTATCGCCTTCCCCACCGCCAAATTTCTCCGTTCTTAATCGCATACATCAATCCCTTGATCATGATGTCTTGAACATAAGTAGACGTTCACACCATCGATTATTTGCCTGTCTATGTGAGCGATAGCAGGACCATGAATGGTCGAATTTTGTACGGGCAGCCGCTGGGAGCAAGCCTGGGGAGAGTTAGTCCTGAGTAGGCAGAGATCGCTCTACGGGAAGGGCTGCAAGGGGACTTGGATTCTCGAAGGCATCAGTACCCTAGTAACGTGTCTGATATTATGTTACTTTCGAAACATCTCGAAAAATTTTTATGATGCACAAATCACTGGTGGTTACGGTGCCGTGCTGTATACCACACAGCCGAGCTGTCGCCAAATACTACCTCAGGGTCATAGTTTGTGTTTCTCTCCAACCCTCCCTCGCAAAGCGAAGCCCAGGGTTGCTGCGACGAACCGGTGCGCAAGGATGGCAAAAATTACGCTGTTATCCCGACGACCAGTGGCGAGGACGGTGTCCAGTCAACTCATGATACGCACAGAACCCTTCCGTTACACAAGTTTGAGCTGCGGTGAAAAAAGCATCACGTCGGATGTCCCTATTCCTTCACTTTCTCCCACAACACCCAAATCGAGATCAGATCTGTGTACAGCAATAGAGGAACGCCGGGTTTTGGAACCAGAGGGCCCTTTCTACTCACAGCATACATCCGCAGAACCTGGTAAAAATAGAAAAGTGGTAGCATCTATGTTAACAGCTCAAATCACTCCATAATTTCCAAGTCTCTGATCAAGGCTGCAGCTACTTGAGATCTTGGTGTAATCCTAGCTTTGTACGGTAGAGGAAATCTGAAAGGACATGCATCAGTCAACAATAGACGCGAATAGGGCTGGGACCTACTGGAGGTTTCCGTTGGTATATTCAGGGTTTAGTTTGACCGGAACACCAAATTCATCCACAGGAGCCCGAATATCGAACACGGAAAGAACCGATGCAATCGTGAGGAAGATTGAACTATCGCTCATGTACATTCCAGGACAGATCCTACGGCCAAATCCAAATGCAGCGGCGGAAGGGTCTGGGGCTTCGGGATTTAACTTGCCGTCCTTGAGAAACCTTTCGGGCATAAAGCGTGAGGGCTCCTCGTAAATATTCGGGTCATGGAGTATGGACCTATTGCTGTCCATGAGATTCAAGCGACGATAGGATTCTTTGACGTACCAAGTATTTCCTACCACGATAGTCCCCTTCGGAATAAAATATCCCTCATATTCGTCGTCATTCGTACACATATGAGGAACCGCTTCGCCGGTGTATCAGTTAGATGATAGCGTGATGATTCAGAGTGACTGACCCAGGGGCAGAACAGGATGCCATCGTACGGCCTCTTTGACTATAGCATTGACATAGGGCAGAGAAGGGCGGTCGCTGAGCTCTGGTAGCCGCCTCCCTTCCAGAACCGTATCCAATTCTTGCTGAGCCTTCCTTTGAACCTCGGGATGTAGGCATATAGCGAGAATAAAAGATTGTGTTATTGATACGCTCTTTCCAAAAGTCAATCACTCTTATAATGTGAGCTGATCTATGATGAGAGACAACGTACAGTGTCTGCCCCTCCTGAATCATTTCTCAGCGCTTATACTGTGTTCGGGTGGGTAGTTCCCTTACCAATGAAAGCCGTTGCTGCTGTGCTTACTGCAATCTGTTCCTCTTCGTCTCTTTCGGCTGTGTTTTCATCCGGCAGTGCCTCAATCAAAGATGCTGCGATGCTTGGGGCAGCCGTTCCGTTCCTCTGTGCCAACAGAATAAGCAATATGTAGATATAGGAAAAGCAAAAACAACGTACCAGATTCTGTCTAACAATTTCGAAAGGCTCTCTAGCCACCAGCTCATTAATTTGTTTGTAATACTCTGCTCTGCGCTTCCAACCTGCGCCAGGAAACCAGCTTGGGATGTGTTTCATCACCGGGAACATCTCAACAAGATATCTTCCCGGTATGGTAGCCTCAGAAATCGCGCCTAATGATTCCCTGATGCGTTCAACGTAGGGATCGTTATGCTCTTTAATCTTTATACCGTAGGCTATCTCTGTGATCAATGCGGCGAAAAGGCTTCATAACCGTCAAGAATCAAAACTTCACTGAGTTGGTATTGGGCTCACTGGTGGCAATGTGCTAGGAAGTCCTCAGGTCCGGAAAGCAGACGCCGTAAGAACGATCGTATATGTTTGAGTTGAACTGGCTGATATGTCATTACTCGATTGTGGTGGAAGTGCTCGTGAAAGGCCTTGCGATGACGCCGCCACCATGTACCATACGGCAGGAGCGCCCAGTTGTAATGCCAACCCAGTCTAGGTACAGTCAGAACGGGGGTTTCCAAGAGCGCTCAGCTAAAGAAACCAAGTAACCCACAATTCAGAGAGCATAATATTGAGTGGACGATCGGAGTAATTGGGGGAGCGTTTCTCAAACAAATCACTTGTCCTTTCAAGTGACCCCAGGATTAGAAAAGAGCGACCTAACAGCTTGAAATACACCATATCTCCTATTGAGTGGGCGTCAGTATCAGACCCACCTAATGTATGGGAGCCTGGAGAAAGACCGACCATAGACCTTAAACCACTGATCGTAAACAAGCCATGGCTTTGACGACGGTGCTTCAAGCAGATTTCCAATGAGTGGGTAGCCCTTTGGGCCGGGCGGATTTGGCAAGCGACGGGGGTTGGCCACTATGTCTTTACCATATGTGTATAACCAGGGGAGCAGGATGAATCCCGCCAAAGAGCATAGGCATGGATGCGAGCGGACTATGTCGATCATGTCTTGAAATCCTGATGGATGGTGGAGCTTGTCAATTCTTCCATATCGTTTTATATGAGGCAGGCATATCAGTTCGGGTTTGCATCAAGAGAGGAAGGGGGTGGAAATAAAGGTGATGCCGTTGAAGCTACTGTTCGATCGGGGTTTCTCACCTACGCCTTGCATCTCATGACCCGACTCGGAGGGAAAGCCCCCGCAGCAGCACTATAATTATACGGATCAACGGCACTCGCTTGAAAGTCTTGGCAGAGAGAATTTGTGAAGAGAACTATTCTTGGACTACCCTGAACGGCTGAACATAGGGGATACATATCAACTTTGGGTTAGCGTCCGTCGTCCTCCTATATGCATGCAAGATCAATGTAACCATGATACGGTGGCCTGTCCTTCCGAGGTCAAAGCGGTTCACACGGGGTCATGGCCTGTAATGCCTTGGGGGCGCTTTTTGTGTTGGACCAAGGGTTCCTCGCAAGCCGTCCAAGACCTAGCAAGACAGCAAGTATATATTATCAATCACCATTCATGCGACGGTCTCTCGGGGGCGATACAATTCTCATACGCGTCATTGTAGGCAGTGTATACCGCAGAAACGGTAACTTGTTCAACGCAGGCGACAGGAATATGGTCCGATGAAGGCCCACATAAAGAGGGTGTAGGATCGCGTCGTGTAGTGTCCATCGCAATCGCAGTGATATAAGCTGCATAAGGTATCAACCGGTGGCGTCGAATGACCGGTGGGCTCTCCTCAACACCTCCAGGTACAGGCATGCGAGAGGAGATCATCGGGTGTATCGGTAGCTTCCACCTTCATTCGGTAAATCCCCGGTGAAGGATGGGGCAATGGAAGAGAGTGCAATACATTCCCACTTCGCTACTAGTATCTCAGTCAGCCACAATCAAAACGTCAAGGCTCCGTAACAATGGCACACTTTTGTCTAGTCTCAACAGTACACACAACGCACATTCTTATCTGCGTGTGCATGGCCGAAAGGCTTAGGCGCTGACGCGGGATGTTTTAGAAGCCAGAATCAGAATCGGAAGCTAGCTTGGATCAAGGCATCGATGGAAGGCGTGATGAACGAATCTAGGAGCTGTTACGTTTCCCATAGAGGACATTGATTAGAAGTCTGCAGGCCGTTCTCGTGACTATCTGAGGGCATCAAAACGTTTGGGATGCCGGGCGGCGAAGAACCGGCTCCTGTGCTTCTGCGCCGCTGTCAGGACCACTTCCTGAATACCTTAGAGTATACACCTGTTACCCATCATATTGCGAATTCTATGGTTCCCGCGCGCGTGCCGGGGCTTACGTCCCCTACTGATACGAGATATTGAGGGACGAGGCACTCTTCAAGGAACAAAAGAATATACAGGTACGCTGCTGCATTGAATCATACTTGGAGCTGAGTGGAGACAGTATTCAAGTACATGGGTAGATTAATTAGCAGAGGATCGTCGAAAGGGTCTTTGAATTTGAGTAGTGAAGGATGAATGCTCATGAGGATCATGCAAAGGGCTAGGAGGTTGATTGTTATTGCAAACGATTCAAATACAAACCAATGCAAATGCATTGCCCTCTTACTATGTTCTGTTGTTTGGGGTTTTATACAGGGAAAATCAGGGTATGGGGTATATTGCAGAGAGGATCTTGATACTTATCTTGATACTTCGAAACTGCATTGTTCTGATCACCTGGAGCTCAGTCATATCCTTGCTGAAGGACAGATTGCTGAAATATCTGTGATGTTATGAACCCTCAAGCCAATCACCACTGCAATGTTATTTATCATGTGCTAGTCCATGAACTCGGACTTGACAGTGCCTCCCACCACACCACTCAAGATACCAGTATGGCAGCTGAAGACTCAGTTTGCTACTGCAATGCTGCATTCACTAATCATCACCTACCTGGCCATGCATCCCTACTCTCCAAAGACTGGCCAATGCCTGGGCCACTCTTCTACTCCACTGACAGAATGATGACCAAGATTCTATGCATTGCTTGGGAGAATGTTCCCTTCACTCACATCTTTAACCCCAATGGGCTATACATCCAAACCATCCATAACAACTTCAACTCCACCTGGGCTCACAGCTGGAAGATGATCCTGTATGCAGGAGAACCAATAGTATTCCTCCATCCCTACATGATGTATCCACTGGAAGTTGTACTGCACATCATCAAGTATGAAGTCATACATGGACTCTACTTCCAAGAAGTAGAAGTCTATCAAGCTGATCCTAACTCCAATATTCCCCTGGCAATACCTCCCCATCATACACAGCTTCCTCCACTATATTCCATTGACTCCAATGTCCTGGGTATCAATGAGTCAGAACCTACACAGCCTGCAGTCAATCCTCCTCCTTATCCTCTACTGTTAGGTTGGTCCTTATCACCAGTCACCTAAGCTTTGCTAGGGGGTGGCTATCT
>JAEUWN010000122.1:0-16028 GCA_018524465.1 Podaxis pistillaris
AAATATATAATCTAGGTACATGATGTGTTCAAATGAAGTACATTTCAATTAATTAAAGGTGGATTCATGACGAGTAGAGAACAGAATGTGTGTCACGTGACCAGCATGCAATACTTTTGCTCGCTACTGTACTGGGGTACTCATCTTCCTGACTGGGTTTATTTCCTGGCATGTGCAGGCTTGGCTCTTGGCATGTGGTGTCAGTGTCATATGTCATGTTGTCCAGCTGCTCAGGTGTTGCATTGGTGAGTTTTGTGACTGGGATGGATCAGAGGTCTCAAGGGTGATAGGGAACAAGGTAGAATGTGGCAAATTGTAGCTTTGAGATTGAGCTGTTGAGTTCTGATAATTTATATGAGCCACTGTAGTCCTCTGTAATACAATCATTGGGCCAAAGTATTGTGGCTTGGTCTTGTTGCCAATGTCACTGTCATACTGTGAGTTTCACTGTTACAAGGTTTCTTCTTTGGTTGAATGACACCTAAGTCAAGACCTATCCTTGTAAGAGGGTGAGTAGGTTATCCTTGTCCCATATGGGTCTGAAGGGCCTACTCCACTGACTCTATTCTCAGTGGTTTAACCTTGGGTGGCAATTCACATTGTCTCTAGGCAGTGAACTCATATAGATTGCACACTCCATAGGATCAATGCTAAAGAGATACCAGCAGAGGGAGAACTGATACAAGGGCAAAGAGTTGAACACTTAACAAGGTCTGTCTGGTAGATGAGTAACACAATGTTAAGATTAGACTTGCTAATCTACATGTCCAGGTGGTATACATATACTAGTCCAATTGACTACTTAAGGAAATAGATCAATTGTAACATATGAGACAAAGAAGAAGAGGGAAGCATAGAGGTGAAGCATAGGGCATATGGGCATATGTCATAAAGATGTCAGAAGGGCATATAATAGGAATAGAGATGAAAGTCTGCTGAAGTGAACATAATTGATGCAACATAAGTATGTAGAAAGAGATGAAACTGATACCTTGTCCAAATATAGAAGTGGAGTGTCTAAATGTAGAAGAAGTTTGTCATCACAAATCATCATCACAGGGGAAGTAGACTCCATGATACCAGCATGCATCATTTATCTTCTTGCACATTTCCCAATCCAATGTCTGCCTAAGTTCTGTCATCTCCTGCCACAAACTAACCATCATGCATTTCATCAATTCCCATTCCTCAAAAGACTGCTCTTTGGTCTCCTTGGTCTCCTCAGTGTTCTCATAGTCCTCAATATTTGTAACATTCACACAAGAATGAGGGACCCAGGGTCAAAGTTGAAGTCTTGGATGGTGTTCACATACTTCTTGTTAAACTCATGAATAGAGGCATATCGAGCCTTGAGAACTATGTCCTTCACCTGTGCAAGGTCATGCAGCCATTTCTGTAGTTGGATAGCATGGAGAGCAATGAGGTCAGCTGTAGGGAGGGGTTTGGTGAGTGCTGGTGCAAGGTATGTAGCTTCTGTGAGGTTGAAGGGGAGGAGTGGTTTGAGGCCATGAGCTATGTAATATGGTGAGTACCCAGTGGACTTCTGTATGGATACTTGCTCTGCCCAGAAGACTGAGGGCATGACAGTGGTCCAGCAAGTTTCCTCCCCTTTGGCCACCTTGATAAGTGCTTCTTGAACATCATAGTGGTGTCTCTCAACTGGGCCATTAGCTTGAGAGTTGTAGGGTGAAATTCAGATGTGGTTGATCTTGTAGCATGCAGAGAGATATTTGGCAGCTTGTACAAATGCAGGTCTGTTGTCAGTTACTATTTCTTCTATGGCTCCCCAATGGCAAAGTATGTCTTCAAAGATGAATGTTCTGAGGGAGTGGGCATTTTCAACCTGAAGCATGTGCCATTCTGGATATGATGAGAGTGAACAGCACATGTAGACTATGTATTGATATCCATTGGAGCAGGGCATGAACATTGTGTCAATGTATACCTTGCAGAAGAGGGTGAGAGGTGTCAGAACAGTTGGTGGGATATGGAAGTGGTGGGTTAGGTGCATTTGACACTCATGGCACATTTTGATGAACCAGTGGACATCTCACTTGAGTTCTGGCCACCAAAAGTGATCTAGAAGACAGAGGCAAGTAGTGAATATTCCTTTGTGCCCAAGTTCATCATGGGCTTGCCATATAAGATCAAATCTTTTCTCTTCTTCTACTACTAGCTTATGCCTGTTCTTGTTATCCTTCTTCCACAGCCTTCCCTCCTTTACAAAGAACCCTGCTGCAAGATGAATGAAGCACATGAAGGCATTGTCTGACATTTCTTGAGGTTGCTTGAGGTCAGTGAAGAATTCTTGGATGTGTTGAAGCTCTGTGTCATGTGTCTTGGCCTTATTGGATTGGGGAATTGATGGCAGTGGTGCTGACTCATGTGTGAAGATTTTGATGTGTATACTTGAGGGAGGTCTGGTATTTGATGACTGGTATCCAAGATCTTGTAGGGTGGCTTGTACTAGGCTGATCTCATTGAGGAGTTCAACAGCAAGTGTGTTGTACATGTATGGCCACCACACACTGTCATCCAATCTACTGGTCCATTGTGCTGGCTGCCAGGATGTTGAGACTGTGAAGGCATTGGCAGAGTCAATCCAATCTTCATAGTTGTCAGTGTCCTGGGGGTCTTCTGGAGCTTGGGGGCATTGAGAGAGTCTGTCAGGGCCATGATCTTTTCCTGGGATGTGTCAAAGGTGAAAGTCAAAAAGGAGGATAGTGGTGATCCAGCAGTTCATTGAGGCATTTGGTTGTATGTCAGAGTTGTTGATCATCCCCTTGATGTACTTTGCATCAACTTCTATAACCAGATTCTTTGCTCTGATAATCCATATTTTGGCATCCTTGAGGGATATAAACATGCTGAATAGTTCTAGTTTGGCTTGTGAGTACCATGCCTCATGTTCATTGAGTGTGATCAAGCTGAATCTTGAAGGGTAGCATTTGTCATCACCAAGCTGGGATAGGATATAGCTGACTGTGATCTGTGAGGTGTCAACAGCTAGGATGACTTCATTAGTGGATTTGTAGTCAATGGCACAAATGGCAGGTGAATTTTTGGCAAGATTTTTGAGTTCCTCCATGGCAGCTTGTTCTTCATCCCCAAACTCAAAATCTATGCCCTTCTTGGTGAGGTTTACAAGTGGACAAGTGATTGCAGTGAAGTTCTTGATGAATATGTGGATTGTCCCCATTGTGCCTAAGAAACCTTGGACCTCTGTGAGGTTTTGGTATGGCAGCCAATCCATGATTTTCTAGATTTGGGCTGTATCTGGTAGGTGGCCTTCATAAGTACACAGGTGGCTGATGACAACAGCTGAGGGCATGCAAAAATGCAACTTCTTGGCTGAGAATGTTCCACCTGCATGCTTGATGCATTGGAGGATCCAGTTAACATTGTTGAGGTGCTCCCATATGAATTTGCAGATCTTGGGGTTTTCTGGGATGGTCTCAAAGCCATTAAGAGTCTCATAACAGGTCTTTGGACCTTTGACAGGGATGTCATCAACAAAAGGCATGGTGATGTGGGGTATCTCCAGTTGGAGGAGGTGTGTGAGGTCACCTTGCTGGATTTGCATTGAGTTGGTGTACCCCATAGGAATAGACATGAGGCAGAGGGTCCCAACTGGGCATTGGAATGTTGTGAGGTCCCTAGACTGTGGGGCTAGTGAGCATTGATTGAACCCAACAAATAAGTCAAAAACAGTGTAGCATCCATGTCCACCAAACAATTCTGCATAGAGCTTGATGGTTGGGGGTAGCCCACTGTCTTTGATGGTCACAGTGTTGAGCAGTTGGAGATTGTGGACAAGTCAGAGTGATTTGCTGTCTTTCTTGAGTACACAAAACCAGTGCAACCAGTAAGACAAGTTGGATGGTTCATATACACCAGCTGCAATTTTGGCTTTGATGATATTGATGACTTGCTGATATATGCCAGGCAGTATTGGAATATTCTTGCACACCCATGGAACATGTTCAATAGTAGGAATGGTTACTGGGTCAAAGTAGTCTTCAGAGAACTTTCCCTTCTCTTCTTCAGTCCAGGTGAAGGCCAGCTCTTGAGTTTTAATGAGGTGGTGGATGAGTTGCTCTTCTTCAGCTGAGAGGAACCTGTCCTCATTGACTTGCATAGTGTTCCTTCATTTGATAGCATAGTGGCTGCCTGGCATGAACTCTGGTGGGTGGAATGGAAGTGTTGGCATGCCTTTGAGTGGGTCAGAGGGTATATGGTGGACAATTCTGAAGCCTTCTGGAAGGGTAGTGGCAACAGGGGATGTGATTAGTGACTTTCTTGTATGTGAGCATTGAGGTTTTGGGGCTATGAACATGCAAGATATTAGTGAGTGAAAATTTGTAGATTTTGAGAGGTTTGTGGATAGGGGGAAATGGGGATGCAGTAAATGCAAGAGGTGATAGCATATAACAGTTTAGGGGAATGGTTGATAGGGTGGGTGTTTGGGTACTCATCATGTCTCCTTGGCTATACACAGCCAAATCCTTGATCTTTAAGAACCCAAATTGTTGTTGTGTGTTGGTTGAATATGAGGCTGGGTAGGAATTGTGAATGTGTCATGTGTGTTTGGGTCCAGGAGGGTGATGTGGGAGTCTCCATTGGTATAGTGGTGCATCTGGGCTTCTGTCAGCATAAGGAACAGGCAATCAAGAAGCATCTCATATGATGCATTCTCTACCACCTGTACTTGGAGGTAGAATGTGCTGTGGCCAATATGAGTGGAGAGATCATGGATGAGGCCCAAGGTAGCCTCCTTGGTTGAATTGGCAGATTCCATGACCATTGTTTGCATTAAGAGGAGTGGTAGGCCAAGCTGTTCCCATATGTCTCATCTGATGGCCATGATCTGCAAGCCTTTGTCAAGTATTGCATTGACTGTTATTTGACTGTTTAGTTCTAGTGGAATAGTTCACAAATCTTCAACTTGGTTAGCAACAACACAGGGGTTGGGTGAGTTAGTGCATTGGTGCTGATAGAAAGAGGATGGCTCATCAATGCTATCACCCTTCATTTTCTCAAGGGTAGAGATGGCTGCAGTGGCTCCAGCAGGTACATGTCATGTGGTAAGTTGGTCTTTGACATATTTGCATGCATCAGGTGCAACCAAATAAAACTCATGGAGGGTTATTGAGAATGGTGTGTTGAGGCTTCATTGAATGATGTTCTCTGTAAGCTGCAGGTCCTCAATGGGTGTTGAGTAGCAATACTGGTTTTGGGTTTGAGCCACTTGTGCTGGTGGTTGTTGAGGTGGTGGTGGTTTGGTTGCCAGTGGTTTCTGGAACATTGTCTGTGGAGGGTTTGGTTGGTTTGCCATTGGTTGTATAGTGGTTGGTGGCTTGATATTGGGTTTTGACACATTCTTGGTCTGGTTGCAAATCTCTTCTTGCTGTTTGAGCACCACCACTGAAACTGATTGCAAGATTTGTAATTCTCAGTCTTCTGTCATAGCTGAGTTGTAGTGCAAAGTCACATGTGTTGTCACATTGCTTTGGAGCATGTCAGGCTGGATGTAAGGGCTGGGCCCTTACTGTCATGTTGTATCTTGTTCCTTCATCAATTTCAGTCACTCTTTTATTAATTAATCATTTAATTCTCTTGTTTGCCTTCAGCCTTGATGGATTACTCAATCCATCAAACACACATTCTTTATAATCTTGTCATTGGCTGTCATTATGACAGCTGACCTTATACTCACACATCATAGTACACCCAATAAATTGGGCTTATAGTACTTTGGTGTGAACATAAGGTCATAAGCTCTCAAGTAAGCCCTCACAGGCTTACACTTTTTTACTATAACCCACACTTGGGCATGTACTAAGTGAATCCATTAAACACAACTATTGTACTTAAAGCCTAAAGCAAAATTCTATTGTCATACTCACTCAATGGCCTCACAACAGAATCATCCCCCAGGACACTATGATGTGTCCAAAGATACACAACTGCAATTTGACATGACAACACACAATGCAAGCACACAAGACATGCATACACCACCTACACCCCATCCCCCATCCATCTCCTCACCACACAATGAGCCAACTCCCCCAATCCCCATCACCATCCCTATAACAGATGTGTTGATTCACAACTCATCTACCACTGGTGAGGAAGCTCCTCTGGAGCTTCCTCTCTTCCCTGAATTTGAACCAAGTCATCCCCTCACAGCATGATCTGTGCTGTCAAGCATGACTTATCAATCCAAAGGTTCACACTCTGAACCATTGACACCCAAATTCTTGCCTCCTGCCCTTAACGACATGGTCTCTCTAGAAGACCAAGTCAACTCTATATTTACAGACTATGGCATTGTTAAATGCCAACACCAACATCAAATGTTGGTATACACTGAGACAATCATAGCAGAATTGTATAGGGAAACTGACTCACCAATAGACATTGGCTCCAACCAATTCTGCACCACATACCTCAAAGCTTTAACAAAGCTTTGCATGGCCTACCAAAAGGCCCAAGCCACAAAGGTCAAACAGACTGACCTTACACCAATGCACAACATCTACAAAATGCAACCAACTCAACTGTACCTTGAGCATGTCCTCAACTCCACCAACAATGGGATCACCTTTGATCCCCTCAATGCCAAAATTGATGAGGCAATTGAGAGGGCCAAACAACACCCCACACATGAGCACCATCATCAATGCAATAATGATGGACCACCAGCAATGCCCCAACCACAACCCTGTATCACACCCTTATCACCAACCACTCTATTGAACACTGCCCAAGCTGTGGCACACTTGCATGTGCCCTGGCAACCAGGGGAAACAGATCAAGCATATAACAAGTGCCTCAGTGCACAATATCGACATGCACAAGGGTATGGTCTTAGGACCACACACTTCACTATTGAAGAGTCCACCATCATGGGTAGTGAAACTGTTCCAGGAAATGACACCTTTGCAAACCACCCACAACATCATGCCCCAACTACTGGGGCATCATACACCCAACAACCACCATCTCTACCAATGCAGACTGACCCCCAGGGTCAGACTACTAACCCAAGCTTGCATTAGTCTCCCCAACTGCCTCCTATCCCTTCCCCCAAAGGGAAAGGACCAATGGGCATACCATTTCCAAGAACAATGGCACAGGGTAGTAACTACTCTGCAACAAATCCTGAAACTGTGAATTTGCCATTGGCCAAGCTCATGGTCAGTGGAAAGTCCCCAGCAGCTTTAACATCAAATGTTAAAGCTGAACAATCTTCCACCACTAGCATTTCTATGAACACTGGCTTGTTCCAAGCCTCAAGCACTCCATTCACATTGCCTACAGTGAAACAAACCCCTCATGCTGATAAATGGAGTGACTGGGTCACTCTACAATGAATGTGAAATGAAGACATCCATACTTGTGGGTTGTCTCTAATAGATAACCAATACATTAGGTTTAATGGACATATACCTGTTGAAGCCACCATGTCAGAACATGAGGAGCAAAAAGCAGCTACTTGTGTATTCCTTGGAGGACCCCTCAAGATGTCTCAAACATTTTTTTTTTTTTTAATCTGAGTTTATTGTAATAGTCTAGCTACTACAAATGGGTGCACGTTAGCAGTCCCAATACCAAAACTAGATAAGAGAAAAGAAAAGGAGAGAGAAGAACAGAAGAAAGAAAAGAGACATAGTAGGAAAGAGTAATCCTAACTTGGAAAGACAGATCAGAAAGAGAGACAAAGACTAACTTAGTGGGACGACAAAGTGAAGAGGTGAGGGAGTTGGGGAGCTACTCTTGAGGCAAGAGAAAGAAAGAACCCTTTATTAGTGGACGTCCAGGACTCCATTGGCGGTAATACATTCTCTCTGTGAAAGGCAGTGTGTGGCAAACTCCTCTTGTGTGAGAGGTCCTTGAATCTGGTCTGCGAATGAGAACGCAGAAGGGTTGCATTCGAGGAAGTTGATAAGCCAATAGAATCCGTTGTGGGATCCTACTGGGTAATGGAAGTGTTCACAGTGGTCAAGGATGTGATTGTGTGTTTCTAATTGAACACCACAAGGGCATGAAGTGATATGATGCCCAGGGAAAAAGCACTGCCGAAAGGTGCTGATGGGCACGTGGTTGGTGACGCAACGAGTAAAGTGTGCACATAGCTGGGTGTTATGGCTGAGTGGAGAGTTGAGCCAAGTTCCCCCTTTGGCGTACTTGGGGGTGAGAGGGTTGTTGGCGCCATCAATGAGGGTGAGCCATGAATGACCACAGTAGGTGGGGTTGTTCATGAGTGAATGCCATTTATCGAGGCATTCTTTTGTATAGTGATTGCAAATGAACCCGATTGAGGTGTGGATAGGCTGGCGGTGGTTATTTGGTAATTGGAGGGACTTGGCTAGAAGATGCACTTGATGATGGATAGACCATGAAGCTGAGGAAGGGATAGACCAGAAGTGGGCGTGATTAAGGGGGGAGGAAGAGAGCCAGGAGCATAGGAGAGGGGCGACTGCGATAGAGTCCTGGTGCACACTGTGGGGGCTATATGAAAATAAGTGTTTAGCAGAAGAGATAGAGTCTGTGAAAACTACGATGGAAGAAATATCATGAGACGAGGCTATAGATATGGAAGAAGAGAGACCGAGACAGAGGGCATAGGATTCAGAATCAGAAGATGTAACTTCACTGCAAGGGTGTACAGCAGAGGAAAGGATGTTTGAAGCAGAAGAACTGAGAACAATAAAAGCAGAAGTGGCTGAAAGGGAAGAATTGGAGGGAATTGAACTGTCTGTAGCTACTACTAGTGAAGCGGGAGAGGAAAAGGAAAGGTTCCGAGCTCAGAAGGCATTGGCGATATGGAGTGCCATGGCACCTTCTTTCAAAGGGTCAGGGCACTCAATGAATTTGATTTGATCGCTAAACAAGTCCAGTAGGTGCTGGCCAGGTTTAGCAATGGGATGTAGGTGCTGGAACCGGTCTGTGACCAGTTGGGCATCTGATACGAAGTTGAGTGCTGTAGAGCACTGTTTGGTATTGCAGGCATCTAAGGGGTCGATATCCTGTGTTAAGAGTTTGAGAGGATGGGAAGGGGGGAGGGTGTGGAATCAGAGTGAGCTCCATTTGGTGAGTTTAAACAGGTGGAGTTGAATGGGTATGAGGCCAGCAATGGCTTCTACTCCACCTGTGGGGGTGGTGCAGAATGCGCTGGTGATCCATAGGGTGGCTTGTCACTGCATGTGTTGGAGGGACTTGATGAGCCCGCAGTATCTGGCATTGCAGTTGAACCAGAGACGATATCTGTATGTGGCTATGGGAACCACACAGGAACAGTACAGGAGTCTCTTGTGTAAAGGAGAGAGACCGTGGACAGAGTTGCCTAGCATGTGCATGCAATGGACTGTAGAAAGTGCCTTGGTTGAGTAAAACTGGATGTGTTCTTTGAAGGTGAGGCCTCAGTCGAACCAGAAGCCGAGGTAGCGGAGGAAGGGTTTGGGAGTTATGATGAGGGAAGAGTCGATAATGACAGGGGGATTGGGGTCGTGGGAGGGACAGCTAGAAAAGTGAAATGCTTCGGTTTTGTCTCTTTTGAGAACAAACCCTAAGCAGAGTAAGTATTCTTCAACAGACTTGTAGATCTGTGAGAGAAGGCAACAGTTAGTGTCATATGAGTCAGACTGGACTAAAATAAGACCGTCATCCATGAAGGAGATGATCTTGCATCTGGGATCATTAGTAAATTTATACATGAGAGGGGATAAGGAAAGAGCAGTGAGGATGGGAGAGAGGGCAGAACCTTGACTGACTCCTACTGATGTGGGGAACTTGGGCGATGTTTGGTTGTTCCACGAGTAAGTTGTGTACCTATTTTTAAGGTAATCAGTAAAGAATGCGACAAGGTTAGTGTTGAAGCCATGGCATTTAAGGATGGAGCATAAGATAGAATGGTTTGTGGAAGGGAAAAATTGAGCGACATTGAAGGCGATGATGCTAGACTTGAGTTTTCAGTGCCAACCAGAGTGCACAAGATGAGTGACATACACTCCAGTGTCTTCGGTAGAGCGCTGGATAATGCCGCCAAATTGGAGGGGATGGACGAGGTTTAATTGAGCAGCCTTGAACTGCATTCTTGCGGAAATCATTTTTTCAATGAGTTTTCTGAGGGTGTTAAGGAGGACAATGGGTTGGAACATCTCCAGGGTAGAATAATGCAGCTTGTTGGGCTTGGGAATGATGACGGAGGTGGAAGTTTTGAAGTGTTCCAGCCAGGTAGAGAGTTCAATGCATTTAGAGGCAAAAAGGAGGAAGTTGGAGTGGAAGGTTTCATCAGCCATCAAATGTTTGATGTGGGCCCATGAGAGGTGATTGGGGCCTGGTACTGAGGCATTGGTGCAGGGTTTGAGGGCGTCAGTGAGTTCAGTGCTTGAGAATGGAGGCCATTGGTGCTCAAGCTGGGCGTTAATAGATTTGATGGCACTTAAATCGACTTGGCGATCTGTGGCAGAATTGTAGGAGGAGTTGAGGGCATGCCAGAGGTCATCCAGCTCGTCGCAACTCTTCCCATTGAAAGTAATGGATTGGGAAGAGGGGAGGTTTCTCTTTCTGATCCAGGACATGAGGTCCCAGGGGCACTGGTTTTCTTCGGCTATATCTTTGATTTTCTGATCGAAGAAAGCTCATTTAGCTTGGCAGGTTGTGCATCTGAAATGAGACCAATTTGCTTTGGTTTTGCGAGATTGGAATGTGTGTAAGGTGGTGGAGCATTGAGGAGTCCACCACAGTTTGGATCTGGTGCAGATTTTGACCTGCTTCACATTATTAAGCCATTCTTGGGAGATGATCTGAGACATAGCATTGGCATAAGAATGGACGTCGTCACTGGAAGCAAAAGAGACAGGGATGTTTTGTAGGTGGAGAGTGAGGGAGTAAAGGAAGGTCACTTCTTCCTCAGAATCACACAGAATGGTGAGTTTTTCAGTGTAGGGGAGGAAAGGGGAGGGGATAGGGAGATTGGTGAGGAGGGGGTGGTGGTCCGATTTGAATTGCCAGTCATCGAGTATTGAGTGAACTGGGCTTTCTTGGTTAGGATTGTCTGCCATGAAAATAAGATCTATGATGGAAGGGTGTTTATTAGTGTCAAATGGAATGTGAGTATATTTAAAACTGTCTGGAGTAGAGAGAGTAAGGCCCATGTCATTCATGATGTCCATAAGAAGGTTGCCCCGAGCAGAGTGGTGGAGAATGTGTTCATCCCATTCTGGTGAGTGGGAGTTAAAGTCACCTCCTGTGCAAATAATGTTTTTGGGGAAGAGATGGGAATGGGATTCGAGATATGTGAGAGAAGAGTCATCAGAAGGTTTGAGATAACAATTAAGGAAAAAAGATTTTCCAGTGGGGAAAGAGAGTGAGATTAGTTGAAAATCAGTCGAGGATATAATGTCTGGGTGAGAGGTGGGTAAAAGAGATTTACATGAGTTGCAAATGAATGTTGCAACTCTAGGATGGTCACCATCTGGTACAAAGATATGCCAATTGGGGTTATAATTGGTCCCTTTATACAGAACTCCTTCAGAGTTATCAGATGATGGGATGTTATGGATAGTTCAGAAAGAGGGTTCTTGGATGCATAAAATAAGAATGTCTTTGAGCAAAGGGTCATTCAGAAGGATTTCAACAGTGTCAAATGAATGGTGAACATTGAAAAATATAATAGGAATTGAAGAAAGAAGAGCAGGATTGTGAAGAGGTCCGTTAGACATTCACAGCCCCAGAGTTAAAGTCTCGGCAGTTTTTCTCCGCCTTAAGCTCTTGGAGCTTTTTGTTAATCCATTCATGGTTGAACTGGTGATGGAAAAACGGGCATTTATTGCTGTTCACGTGATGGTCTTGGGAATCACATGACAAACAACGGAAGGAGGTCATGTGTGGACACTCCTTAATGTTGGTGGGGGTGGGAGGGTGGGGGTTGGGACCGGTTTTACCTCGACAGCAGAAGCCATTGCAGTGGTGGTTTTCAGTATGGTGGGGGTCACCACAGATTGCGCATCTGGGGTTGCGCACCTTGCAAAGGTGGGTCGGGTGGCCCCATCTCCAACAACAGTTGCAAAGAGGACTGGCTGTCCTCATTGTCACTCCCCTAAAGGTACACACTCTACTCTTGAAGAGGAGCATGTGGTTGATAAATTGTTTGGCCTGTGAGGCTAATTGTGAGTCCCAAAGGTCGAAGAATAAGATGGCCGAGTCTGAGTGGGGCAAGACTCGGCTAAATCATGGTTTGCTGACTAGGTAGTTAATGATGTCGGCATAAGGAGAGGAGTTGATGACTTCAGCGAAGTCATCAGATGTATGAGGTGTGCCATCCTCCCTGAAGTAAGGGAGGTTGGTTAGTTTGATAAATGATTTTGACATCGGGAGAGCAGGGGTGATGGCATCTTGGATGTCGGGGGAGGCAAAGGCTGACCTGTTGGAGTTGGTGATGCCTTTTTTGATGATGAGGAGGTCCTCATCTGACGCAACTAGGCTTGTGTTCAGCCAGAGAGTTTTATCACTCATCTTGGCTGACTCGACTTTGAGGGAATGCCCCTTTTGATAAAGAGTATTGTTACAATTACGGACTACCAAGTTGAGGGAGGTGATCATAATGGGTTTAAACATGTTGTTGAAAGGGACAACAACGTTCTTGTGTGATGGCCCTTGAGTGGCCTTGGGTTTTTGGGGAGAGGGGCAGATGGAGGGTGATTTGGAAGGGGGGGGAGAGGATTTAATGTCTCCGGACGAACAAAGGAAGTTGATAACGTTGACTGGCGACATGTTGGGGAATTGGTTTTGAAGAGCCACATATTTCATAAGCTCTTCAGATTGCAAAGGGGATGATGTCGCCGTTGCCTTGGCGTACGACCTTTGGGTAGATGGGGATGGCACAGCAGACCTGTAGTTTGCTGGGCAAGTGGCTTTGTTAATGGGAGGGGAGGGACCAGGAGGGGTTGGGGGAGGGGGTGGGGAGGGGCAACGATAGGCTTATGCTGTTCTTGGGCAGCTATCAGTTTGGTTTTGTGGACGGGACAGCACTTGCCTGCAGTGCGCCAGGGATTAGGGTTGGAGTCATTACCTGAAGGACAAGAAGTCTCTTCAGGGTTGGCAGGAGGACATGAAGTCTCTCCTTTGGATGGACTAGAAGTCTCATCCTTGGAAATGATAGGCTGTGGGGGAAACATATCAACATCTTTGCTTAAACCAGATGACTCACCTGGTTTATTTTGATTAATGGGGGGGAGGCACGAGAGGGCAATTGCTCATGCCATGTCCTTAGCGAATTGCGAATTATCTAAGCCCTGGAGATGCCCAGTGGTGTCAGATGTGGGAGTAGGGGAAGAGCCCTGGAGAAACCCAGTGGTGTCTTTGGGGGTAGGGGAGGACATGGCCAGTGCTTTTTCAGCCTGGCATTCTTGGCATTGTTTGGTGTTCATGGGGGTGGGAGTGGGAGAGGAAAGAGGAAGGGGAGGAGGGAATTGTATTGAGATGAACTCATGAAGACTTAAGCGATGGTCTTCATAAGGAACAGATAAGTTGCGCATTTGTTCAGAATGTGCAATGGTGCGGAGGAGGTCAATGAGGTGCATGGTGCCCTCAAATTCACCAAATTTAGAAATATTGTCTGTCTGAGCCCATTGGGACAGATAGCAGACAATGAAGCCAAGGAGGGAGGAAGCAAATGTAAGCCCCTCAAAATCATTGGTGTTTGTGACATCGATGTCACAAATAGTGTTAAGAATGCAGTCATGGATTGATGACCAATCTGTTCCACGGGACATGGGCACAGCCTCATGTGGCTGCGCATTAGAAGGAGGGGGAGAGATGGGGGTGAACGTTGGGAGGGTAGGGAGAGGGTCTGATGGCTTGGACTCATCCCATGCATTCAGAGTGGGTGGGACAAAGCCATGAGAGGCAGCAATTGACTGAGCCTCTGTAAGGAGACAATGGGGGGAAGGGGCAATTTCTGGAGAGAGTTGCAGATTGTCATCACAAGCTGGCGCGATGGATGGGTGAATGGAATGGGGAGTTGACAGGCCTTCAGAGCTGTCTGAGTTGTTATTTGCTTCTGCAGAGGATACAGAAGCAGCATCATCGTCTTCATTGAATTTCATGCTTTTCTCTAGTCAGTTGGACAGAGATTGATCAGTGGAATAGGATCGTTTGACTCCAATAGATGGTGATGGCAACGGGGGTTTTCGAATGAAGGAAACTTGTCCTTCTGGTTCATAGAAAATGCCCTTGGATGGGGCTCGAGGGAGGGTTGGGGCTGGTGCCAAACTGGCACTGGAACAACGATGACAAATACTTGAGTGAATGCTGCTAGTGGTCTTCTTGAGACCTCCAAGGATGCCGCTATTGTCCTTAGAGCCTTTCATAGTGATTTAGAGTAGAAATGTGTATTCCTTAGACTATGAATAACCTGGCCACTGAGACAGTAGGTGGTGGTTACTGAGAAAGGAAGGCACTGAGATGTCTCAAACATCTAATTCCCATAAAATGGTCAGGATGGCCTCCCCACACCAACAACCTTCACAACCACCTCCACAGGGACAAAACTTGCCCCCACTATACAACCTACATCCCCTCTGAAATCTTCCTCCTGTGCAAGAGGAAGAGGGGCAAACCTTCCTTTCTCAGTAACCACCACCAATGCTTCAGTGGACAGGTTATTCATAGCACAAGGAATACAGATTTCAGTCCTAAATCAATATGGCAGACTCTAAAGGTCCTTCTGGAGCCTCTAGTGTTCTGCACAAAGCCACTTCTAATGTTTCATCACTGCCATTCCAGTGCTAGTTTAGCACCCTCTTCCACCCTCCCTTGGGCTGCCTCTGAGGGACCATTTGCTGAACCCATTGGTCAGGTCAGCTTCATACGCCAACCCCCATCTCCCACTCCCTCTCTGGGCACTAAGTGGTCAATTTCAACCGACCAACTTCTTTCTAATGAGGTTTGCAAAAGCCTCAAAGTCAATGATGATGATGACGCTGCATCCTCAACTCACTCTGCTGAGGATGAAGACCAAGAATCCGAGGGCCAAAGCACTCCCTGCTCCATTGTCCCTTCCCTTGCGCCAGTTTGTGAGGAAGAACATCAATTCTCTCCTGAGATCGCCCCTTCCTCACACTGCCTTCTCACCGAGGCTCAATCAATTGCCACCTCTCACAGATTTGCTTCCCCTACACCAGGTGCATGGGACGAATCCAAGCCCTCCGATCCCCTCCCTACTCTACTGACATTCACCCCCATCTCCCCTCCTCCTCCCAATGTGCAGTCCCATGAGGCAGCACCCACGTCCCACAGAACAAATTGGTCATCAATCTGTGACCATATTTTTGACGCTATCTGTGATATTGATGTCACAGACACTAGTGACCTTGAGGGTCTGAAATTTGCTTCTTCCCTCTTTGGTTTCATCATTCGATACATCTCCCAATGGGCAAATTCAGACAACATTGTTAAACTTGGAGAGTTTGAGGGCACCATGCACCTCATAGATCTCCTCTGCACCATTGCGCACTCCGAACAAATGTGCAATTTATCTGTTCCATATGAAGACCATCGCCTCAGTCTTCATGAATTCATTTCCATGCAATTTCCCCCTCCTCTCCCTTCTCCCACCCCCACCCCTATGAATATGCAGCAATGTCAAAACTGTCGGGCTGAAAAGGCACTGGCCATGTCCTCCCCTTCCACCAAAGACGCTACTGGGTATCTCCAGAGCTCTTCCCCCACTCCCACTCCTGACACCACTGGGTATCTCCAGGGCTCAGATTCGCAATACACCAAGGACATGGCACAAGCAATTGCCCTCTCGCGTCTTCCTCCCACTGACCAGAACAAACCAGGTGAGTGTTCTGGTTTAAGTAAAGATATTGACATGGCTCCTCCCCCTCCCACTATCCCACAAGGCGAGACTATTGGTCCATCTCTAGGGGTGACCTTGGGTCCCCCAGCAACCTCAGAAGAGATCAAAGATCCTTCTGAGGCCAAGCTCAGCTCCAATCCTTGGCAAACTGCTG
>JAEUWN010000121.1:0-55075 GCA_018524465.1 Podaxis pistillaris
CTCAGAAAAAAAATAAGACATTCTGCTGTGTCAAGTGACGGTCGATCACTGTAGTGAACACGGCTCTACCCTCCATTTCCATCATCCATGATTCCCGAAGCCCAGTCTTCCAGACCTCGCCAGACAAACTTCCTCATTCCATCTTCCGTTGCACAATCAGAAGCCGCAGAAAGTGCATACATCGAAAGACTGCGGACCCTAGAAATCGAGATACGGAAACGGATTACAGAGCGCTCAACCTTGTTGCAGGATATTAACAAGAATGATTCACCTGGAGGGCAGAACCTTCCATCAGATGTTCTTTCCTTTATTTTTCCATATGCTTGTCCTCCCATTTCATGACGCAAGTTAGACTCTGCACCATATCCTCAAGTGCCCATCTTCATTCTAACCCTCCAGGACATATCAAACCCGGAAGTCAATGGTCCCTACTTGCCGGTTACGCTTGGCGCTGTTTCATCCTACTGGCGTCAGACTGCATGGTCGACCAGTCAGATATGGACTGCTATCGTCATAGAAGTGAGGGAGAGAACCGCCAGAAGTTACGCCTCACTTCTGCAGCTTTATCTGCAGGATACTAAGGCGTTTTCTTTCGGCATTGAACTCGGCTTCAGAAGGGAACAAATGCTCCATTACACGCCCTCAAAAGACATTCCACCCCCCAATTCCACACTTCTGCACGCATTGCAACCTATCACAAAAGTCCTCTTCAATCCCGAGAACGCTACGAAAATCACAACCCTTCGCCTCATCGCTCCGCCACACGAGTGGCTTTCCTCCGTACCGAGAATGTTCTCGCGATTAGAAGAGTCATCCCTATGTTGGCCATTCGATGGTTGTACGGAGCCTCCACCTGACTTCGGTCGACTAACCATCAACGACATCTTATTTCCATCCCTCCGATGTCTGCGGATCCACAACCTCTCACAATTCACCTTCGACTCGTCCTCCCACCTTACTAAGATTGACCTCGCACAACTGCCTTCATACAAATGTTGGGACGTTCTTGCCAGGTGCCCACGCCTGCGGGAATGTCGCTTATACCACCCTACGAACGAGAATAGGCTTTCTGCCGATGCTGGGTCTGGAACGATCACCCTTGAATGCTTGGAGCGTTTCGATTGGATGTGCGGGTACAATTCTGGCATATCCAGCACTTTCCTGTGCATTCACGCTCCAGCTCTTCGTCGGGTGGTGTGGGAAGGTGAACAACTAGATGACCCGAGCCATCGTGCTACCTTCACCGACTTCTTCAATCGTGTTCCAACACACATGACCTTTCTTCACTTAACTGGGGGAGGGGTTTCGGCACATTTAGAGGAGGGCCTTGCTGAGATTTTCTCTTGCATTCCCCAGCTCCAACAACTGATCTTGGAAGAACAGGTAAAAATATCAGGAGTATTAGGGCTTCTTCCGATCTTAAACGCCCTTACACCTCGGTCAGCCGATGCTTCTTCGTTGACATCCAGACTACCAGCGCTTCGCGTCATCACCTTCCTCTTCGCAGGAGCATACATATCACCTACTGAATCCTTCGAGTTCTTGAATAAGTTGGTCACGTTGGTTGCGTTCAGACAACAAGTTGACCGCGATGCTAAAGTGCGTATTGAGCTCGACACGGTGCTGAAATGGCCAGAAAAAAGGGACGATTTGACGGAGGATGTGATTTATACGATGGTCAATGACGGGCTAGAGTTGGATATACGAGGGAACGGGAAAATCGCAGGGTGGATAGAGTTAATGAAGGGGAGAGTCCAAGAAGAAATGTAGTGGTTACTCACCAAAGTCCGGGGAGATTATTTCTTGGTCTAATGCACCAATTTGGTTCTGCGTTGCCGAGAGCGAGACTGCTCTTGAAAGCAGATGGCGTTATTCTTGACTTCCAATACCTACTGTGTGATATGCATCTTTTTGGCCCTAGATCACAATGCATCGTGAATGGTCACAATGACCAATGAGGTAAGCGCACAAGAGTATCAACACGACATAAGTAGTCTGCTCTTTCCGGTACATAACACTAAAACCTAGACTGACTCCGGCAGTACAACGTCATTACACTAGTTTCTTGATCTCCCAACTCAGTATCTCTTCTCTCAGACTTTTTCATTCGATGCTGCGTGGGACACAGACCGCATATATGCTCAGTCGGGTTTTAGATGAAGAATCGACCAACTCAATCATGAGCGATCCTACCTCCTCCGTAGATAGAACGAAGTACACTCGCCGATCACGAACACATACCATCCGAAATTCTATCTCTGATATTCCGACACGCATGTCCTCCCCATGCTTTTCAACTTGATGAGCCAGCTCCCAAAAACGAAATCCTTTTCAGCTTTCGTGATGTATCAACTACGAAGCTAACGGTCCCTACTTTCCTCTCGTGCTCTCCTCTGTATCATCCCATTGGCGTCAGGTCGCACAAGTGACACCTGAACTATGGATGACGATAGTGATCGAAGTGCGGGAGCGGACTGCCAATAGTCATGCACGTCTCTTGAAGCTCTACCTGGAGAACGTCAAAACACTCCCCTTCTGTTCGGCTGGACTTTAGGAGGGAGCAAATGCTGAAGCATCCCTCCGATCCCGTTAAACCTAATGTCGAGGAGGCCCTTCGACCGATCCAAGGGGTACTATTCTCCCCAGATTACGCCCCGAAAATCAGCACCCTTCGTTTAATCGCACCTCCACGCAGCTGGATATGTCTCATTCCGATCTCGTGCAGCGGAATTCAGGATCTCTCCCTTAGTTGGCCCGCTCGTATGTTGTCCAGACCTTGTAATGCTTCGGATCACCTAGACTTGACCAGTGCGCACCGTCTGCGCCATGTCAGAATCAATGGCGAAATACGGCCTTCCTTACCCTTCACGGGGATCACCAAGCTTCATTTATCACGAGTCCCAGGCAATTTATGCCTAGCAATCGTCTTTCAATGTCTCAACCTCAAGGAGTGTGGCATTCACGCACCCACTTATAACCTCCCGGGGGACATTCTCAACGCGAAGCCTGTCATCTTAAGACAATTGGAGTTCCTGGACTGGTCACCTTCCTTCGCCACGCTGGATACGAATAGCATCACGTTCTTCAAATACGTGCACCTGCCTAATCTCAAGAGGTTTCGGTGGGATGGCGGGACGAATTTTTAGAACCCTGCCCTCTTCACGCCCTTTCTTGATTTCCTCCGTAGGCCTCCCTCGAGCTTTGCTAGCATCGAGATCGGAGCTCAAGCGTTGACGACTTTTGCTCCAGGAGTATTTACGCTGTATTCCAAACGTTATCTCACATACAGCATCTCACCCTCCATGCATGCTCTCACGCTAATTATTTTACCGATGCCCTGGAAGCATTGTTGCCTCCCGACGTCCGACCGTGCAAGGTGGAAGTACTACCAGCTCTCCGAGTGCTGACGCTGAAACTTTCCCATATTGAGGAGGATCAGCTTCCCAACCTCCCATATTATCTTGCCGCACTGGTGAAACAACGAGTCAGCTGGGATACTCCTGACTTGCGCGTTGAACTTGACACGGAGTTGAGGTGGACTGCCGAGGATATGCGTTCGGATGCTCTGCGTGTGTTGATGAATGATGGTTTTGAGCTGAAGGTGTGGGAAGGGTCGAGATTGGTCAAGTACCAATGGCCACTTTCTCAAGACGAAAGACAATGGATGTAAGTCCATCGGCTGAAACTTGTTTACGTATCTCCCGATCACTGATTTTATAACAGTCGCAGGGTGGTTGTCTAATATTGTAACAATGAAAGGCAAAGGTTCGTCTGCGAATATTCCTATAGTACAAAAGTCTGACTTGGAAATTCTTAGATACGCAAATGTCATAAAACGATAATTTCTGCTTTTCTGACCCCGTCCTGGCCCCTCCAACTCATACGACTCAGTTAGAACACGAACCGCCCACGTTCCTGAGCTCATTCAGCCTTGCCTTCTAGTTCTCATCCGCCTGACTACACCTCCCACCCACGCAACCCCGCTCTTCATCTTATCCTGCGCACGAAACATACGAAAATGCATCTTGAACGTAAACACACCCCAACGCGCGAGGAACCTCTCCCAGGCAGATTCATACAACGAGTTTCCAGACTGGGTCGAACTCGTCGAAGCACCAAAACGACGTCGGTTGTCTGCACGTTGGGACTGCAGATACGGATGGGTGCTCAGTCCTGGAGGATATTGAGATGTTCGACGGGACAATAATGGGTGGGAACGGGGAGGGGATGGAGGTGGCGGTGAGAAACTGGTGCTTGAAATTCGCCATTCTGGAATGGGTTCTTCGATGTAGTATAGTTTTCCTGTGGACACAGATACCCTTGCTACGGTTCGTGTTTTTGTAGGGGTAGCATGGCCTAATCGCGGAGGAGGGGCATGCATACGTGAATGGATGAGGGGTTTATTGGGTTCGACGAACTCTACGAATCGGACTTTTCGTTCCGAAATGCTTCGGGGGCTTTCGTGACGCCGAATGTCAATAAAAGAAGCGGCATTGGATACGTATGGCCTGTTTGACGAGGTTGGCAGGGGTGCGGAGATGATGAGTTTGAGGATGCAGTTTCTATCAAGGTTTTGGTTTTCTTGGTGAGGAGAGCTGCCACTTTGCAAGATGGGGATGGGATCCTTTAGAATGGGTTGGTGGCGAAGGGGTCTTCCCTGTTCCCGAAGGTCGTGTTCCTGCTGATGGGTTGGGAAGAGGCGATGGAGGAGGGCTGATTTTCTCGGGGGGTCGTCGTTGGGTGGCATTGAGGTCGTGAAGGGAGGGTCAGGAAGACAGCGCGATAGGAGAACCTATGGAACATGGTTTTGTTGGGATCTGGTCTAAGAGGGTGGGGCCAGTTCCGATCTTTAAACGATGGATGAATGCACATGAGAAGATGAAGGGATTGAGAGGAAATACGATGGTCATGATAGTGATTCTTGTGGACAAGGAATACATGATGTAAACTGGCGTCTGTGGTAGAGGAGGGGTAACATCGGAGTGGATGCGAGGGCTTCGATACGCGTCACTTGGGCAATGAAAAGCTCAGACGCGACAGCTCCCTTGGACAATGCTTTAGGCTTTCTTTCTTCCCCCTTTCCAGCAGCACCACTATCCCCACTCTCATACTTCCGCCAGTGTGTGTCCATGGCGCCACCTTCCATCCCGGGGTCTTCCGTATCCGTCAAAAATCCCAAATCGTGTAAGGGTAGCCCACGTCCGACGAGGCGACAGGACATAGCACCGAGAGAGCCTTCAAGTACGGGGAGCCCTTCCCTTGTGAGCGTGTATGTGATGTCTGGGTCTGTGAAGGGTGTTGGATAGAGATCAGGTCGGGAGAATACGAGAGCGTGCTTGGATTGGGTTGAGGATAGGATGTTTATGACCATATGTGCCTCGGTATGCTCCGCGGTTGATGACGACGCAGAAGGGGAGGAAGCGGCCAAATTGAGAGTGTTTGCCATGCGTGAAGGCATCCGGAGTGCGAATGCCACGAGGGGGTAGGGATCCATTGCTATTGAAGTGAAGGAGGACAGTGTTGCACCATGGTGTAATGCTTTGGGGCTGTCGTTGGATTGGGGACCCGTAGGTGGGGAGGATGGGGGCATGAACGCAGTTAGGACTGCTACGGGTTGGGCAGTTTCTCTGAGGAGTTCACGGAGCTGTTCCCGGATGCATTTCTTTGATTGTTGTTGGAGGTGAGGAATTTGTTTGGCTGGGGGAGCATTTGATTTTGTTAGGAGAGCTGCTGCTTGGGAGTATGGGTGGGTGGATATGCGATGATGATGCAATATACGAGACAGCATAGACAATGTGATCGAGTGTTGTTGGGAGGAAATGGGTGTGAACTGGGTTGGAGGGCGCCAATTCGATGCCGCCGGTCGCCGGTGTTTGCGGATCACTCGCAATTTTGTGCCTTTGCGCGAGTGGTGACCTTAGTGCGGAGTTGAAAGGATGATTGCCTACGGCTCTTCGGCGGTGGATTCACTGGATAGTAGACGATGCTTATGCATGCATAGACAACCATCGCATGTCGGCGAGTCGGCCGAGGCTGGTATCCAGCCCATTTGCCTTTCCACGGTTAAATGCAGCCGGAAATGCATCGGCGACCTCGAGTGCTTTCTTCGCATTCCCCATTCTAACACTCGGTTATCTTTGCCTCATTATTCGGTCATTTTTTGCGTTCTTCTCTTTCATATGATGCATAAGCACGCCGACGGCGACACCTACACCATCACCTCGCATCCTTCTTCAACCTGCCTTGTCAGGGATGCCGTGGACCCGCCTTTGTGTGACAAACGGTCTAAATCCCGGGCCGTCCTCTGAAGCTTACTAGCCCAATCACTAAATGTCTGCGAAGTGGAACAAATGGGTACGGGAGTGACAAGCGGAGGAGCAAGGCGGGACATCTTTATTGCAGGTGTCTAAATACAGAGAAGCTAGGTGGGTTACCCACGAGGTCTTGAGGTAATAAATGTTCCTGTTTCCAGATTTATCACCGCGGTTCATCTCGATGCTTACAACCTGCCAATGACCTGCAATACAGCCGCTCTATAAAGTTCCCAAGCCTATGGAGCTAACGCAGTTCCTTCGATTCTCCCACTTCTTTATACGCTATGGAGCCCGAACACCGTGCCAGCGAGTACCCACGGATACCCATCGATGAGGAGAGGGGTGTTCTTGAGCACCGTGAACGAGACATGCATGTTGCTCCTTCGCCGGACGATGAGGCAGATTCAGCAAAGTGGGTATCTTCCTACGGTTGTATGCCAAATACCGTCCTAATGGATGTAGCTCGACAAAGGTATCCTCGACGGAAGTCGGCAAGATTGAACAACAGGAAGATATAATCTGGGTGCGCATTATTCCTCTGAGTCATGTATGCCGGATCTACTCACGCCCCTTCACTATCCAGGTTGACTTTGAACCCAACGATCCAAGAGACCCAGTCAACTTTTCCCGTCGTAAAAAATGGTGCATTACAGCCATCGCATGTTTCGCGACCTACCTTTCTTGTGCGTCCCTCGGTATCTTCCCTCTCTGCTCGCCCCTGAATACGAACCCCATTAATCGTAGCTTCAAGTGTCTCTGCATACAATCTCGGATTCGGATCTATGATGCGCGATCTCAACTGCACAGAGTTCCAAGCAACTCTCGGTCTCAGCGTATACCCTCTCGGCTTTGCTGTCGTACCTATGTTCACTGCCGCGTTCAGTGAAGAATTCGGTCGACAGCCGTTGTACCTATGGAGTACTATTGGTTTTGTGGCTACGTTTGTTATGATTGCACTGTGCGTCCGTTACCTGAGTTGATTGTTGGCGTTGACCTTTCCATTTTCATGACAGGGGTCCGAATATCCAGACTGTGATCGCCGGACGATTCTTGCAAGGGTCTTTTGCTTCTACGGGTGCTACCATGGTTGGCGGAACCATAGCTGATATCTGGCCAGTTGCGGAGTAAGGTTATCACTTTTTACGCCTGGATATATTAATAACGAAACTGCCTGACCCCTATGGACTCTACCCCCTTTCATCTCGGCACTTAATATGTCCCCTCAACTGACACAACGGGATACGCGTATGACACGGTGGCTTGATCGCTCTATAGACGCGGTCTTCCGATGGCTTTATTCACCTTGGTGGCAATCTTCAATATGGGAACAGGTCCAATTATGGCTGGGTGGATGGAAATGAACCCGAGGCTGCAGTGGAGGTGGATACAATGGATCCAAATGACGTGCGCTCCCTTTCCAGTTTCATCCATGAACAGAGGTACAACTGGAGTTGTTCAACAGATGGTCCGGTGCCTTCATCTTCGTGGTCGTGTTCTTCCTAACGGAAACACGGTCTACGATTGTTCTCCAAAAGATCGCCAAGCAGATGAGGAAGAAGACAGGGGATAAGAGGTATAAGGCACGTGTGGAGAAGCCGGACATCAAAAAGTTGATCTGGGTTAGCTGTACGAGACCTTTGCGTAAGTAATTGGTTTTCCTGAATCTGTCTTGAAAGGGTGTTGATGAACGATTGTGTAGGTCTGTTGTTGACCGAGCCCATTGTAACGAGTTTCAGTGTAAGCAAACGAATTATACCAAACATTGACGACCCTGGCTGACGAAAACTCGTAGTTATGGATCGGATTTTGTTGGGGTGTCCTCTTCTGTCTCGTTGAATCCATAGCTGGAGTTTTCCGGACGCTCCATAACTTTAACATCGGCCAGGTCGGAACGGTGTTTGTGACTATGTCGTAGGTGCTTCTATGCTTCTTTTATCGCAGGCGCTCACCTATGTATATCGCAGGATCGGTTCGGTCTTGGGATTCTCGACGAACCTCTATCAGGAAAGGCTCTACAAGTATGTCTAGCTTTTGAGAGCGAACGTGAACACAAGCTTATAAGTGTGCGCGTCCCAAAAGGAAATACTACCCGACCCGGGGAACAGAAGCTCGTCTCATCACCGCTTGTTTCGCTGCGTTCCTATTACCTATTGGGATGTTCATATATGCATGGTGTTCGTATCCTTGGGTGCATTGGATATCGCTATGCATTGGTATTATCGTACGTTCACCCCCTCCAATCTACATATCTACATATATTCCAATTCATTCAACGCCCCAACTACCATAGATCTACATGTGGGGAACGTTTATTGTCTATCTAGGTGTCTTCTCGTACCTCGCAGACTGGTATGTCTTCCATCCATCTACATTTCAATGCACATACCTAATAGCCCTTAGTTATGGTCCCTACGCATCCTCCGCCCTCGCTGGTCAATCCCTCGCACGGAATATCCTCGGCACGGTCTTCCCGCTCTTTACCCAACAAATGTATCGCAAACTCACATACAAGTGGGCTAATACATTATTTGGGTGTGTTGCGCTGTTGATGTTACCCATTCCTTTCGTATGTCCCTCCCCATTTTGAGCGAGATGAGGCTGATCGAAGTGGTATTGTGGGATGTAGGTTTTGTTCTACTATGGACCGAGGATCAGGATGATGAGCAAGTTCTCGCGGAAGGTGATCGAGGCCCGACGTTGAGCACAACTTATGAATTGTGATCCTCCATCGTGACGACCCTCATCACTCTCATTCTCGCCGACGACTGTTCACGGGTTTCAGACGGCTACCAAGTCATTTAGAAAGTAGTCTATACCAGTCCGCTATTCCTCGCACTCAGGTCTTTCCTCCCACACACATGCATGACATAGAATGATAATCTGCACACCTTCGATTCTCCCGAGTCTCCCCGTTTTTCGCATAAGGGGCTCCAAAGAGCTTTGACATGGGACATCGCGTAGTAGTTAATACAGCGATTTATATCAATATATTTATAGCACGAGTCCATTGATTTTCCTTGGATTGGCGTGCGCTACGATTGCGGTGAATGTTCATAAATGGACGGTCGCGATGCGGAAATATAAGTTTAAATTCCTTATTGTTCTAACGAAGTGAGCAATTAAGGGGTGCGTAGTTGTCGGACTGATGAGGCGGTAAATCATGATGCGCGTGACGCAATGCTTCGCTTGACGGGTTGGGTCTCGAGATAGGTACGGTGGGAGAGGATCGCCGCGGGATTGGGAGTGGATTGGGGGAATAGGGATGTTGGGAGTTGATGAGCGCTGAGATTCAGGCTTCGAGCTTCGAGCTTCAAGCCTTGGGGTGGGTTGAGATCAGAGTGCGTATTAATACATGTGTTCCGTGATCAGTTGGAGCTGGGAGTCATATGGTGGGTTGCGAGCTGTGAAGTGATGTGGCGTTTCGAGCTGAGGAGAGCAACCGAGTCGGCAAGTTGGATATGGCTTCTATGCGAGCAGTAACCAGGGAAAGGATACTGTATTTTCGTAAGCTAGGTAATGGTCTTCTCGTGCCGCCCATTTCCCGGGATAAACGGGTGGTGGTATATGTGGTTTTCAAGATCATTCGCTCCTAAACGCCAATAATGTTGATTGTGGGGATTTTTTGATTCGGTACGAAGACTAGACACGCAAGGTAGTGCGCCGGTTGCACAACGATTTTTCACCGTACTGGACGCATGCAAGTGATAAAGGGATCTACCCGTCCACTTTGTACTCACGCGCGGCGATGTCCAGCCCCATACCCATTACCGTATCGAATGCAATCTGTCGGCGTCGTGGTGTATTGAGATGTCAAATGCCACGAGGATTTCTGTATAAGTGGTAAAGACTCGAAACCTGTGAAGCGAACAGGAGCTCGGTACCCCCTGATACAACTGCGGAGGAGGTCCAAATAAACCTTTGATTATTTTTATCCTAGATGCGGAATTACTTGTCAGACATGAGCGTAAAAATAAACGGAAAGAAGATGAAGATGAGGGAGTATTACTTACACAGGTCGTGAAATTCGTTTCTTCGTCAGGTGGCGTCCTAATACCTGAGGTTGGCCGCCCTGATAATCATCGGTCGCTTTGTGTGGCTCAGAGGCTCAGCGCAACGAGCTGCGGGCCTTCTTTTGCTTGTGTTGATCTTGGATTCTCACAGCGGGCCTAAGGCGTACGCGAGCTGATCGAACAGCTTGTCCGTTCAGGTATTTCCGAAACGGCCTTTCACGGTCCTACGATCGACGGATTCAAGAAAGTTGATCGTGGGCAGTAATGACGACAAGACCGCTGCATGGACTCCCATTCCTGCTTAAGCAATATCCACATTTTTAATCTGCATTACTGAGTTTTAGCGATGGAGACAAGGAAAGGGTTTGTTACACTTGCCGAGGAGGGAATATGCATATTCGCGTTGTGTATTTTTGATGGCCGCGATCAGGGTTTTTTGGGGTGGACATTGCCATCGTATGTCGTGGTTAGTAGATACATATACTGTTCATCAGACGTGCCAAATAGCACAGCACGGACATGAGAGTGACCACTTACCTCTGGTTACATCACGCGTCATGGACATGTGACATCTATCTGAGTTAATTGATTTTGTCTTCGCTCATTGCTGCATCGTCCACTAGACTTCAATGGCAGACCGTTCACGACGAGCCGGAAAGTCAAAACTCGACAAACTTGCTGAGTACAAGCGCGCCAGGGAAGGGGGGACGCGTGTTTGGAAGGTGGGTGACGCGTCGAGGCGCGTACCTGACCGAGCCACTAATGCATTAGATAGGAGGAGGACACGACCATATATGATGAAGTGACGGAAGATCAATACAAGAGCATTGTCAAAGGGAGGCTCCAAAAGGATGATTTCGTCGTGGATGATGGCGTGGAGGGCTACATGGACAATGGAATGGATGACTGGATGGATGAAAACGAGGAATCGGAACCGGAGGTTCTAAAGACCAAGAAATGTGCGTAACCAATGGCTGTGGCTCCCCCACTTGATTGAATCCCGGAACAGCGAAGAAGGCCCCAACAACGTCAGCTAAACCCAAGGCACGGCCAAAGCCACCACCTGCGCCAGCTCCTTCAATCAGTGCATATCGTCCCGCGGTTTCGGCGGAGCAAGAGAATGATTTCATGTCTTCTCTCCTTGGAGAGCTAGATAAAGCACCAGCCAAGGCTGAAGCCCCAAAGTCTCGGAAGCGGAAGCCTGTTCCCGAATACGTCTCGGACGACGACATTTCATCACCTGTCTCATCAAAATTCAGGTCGTACAGGAAGAAAACGTCTTATGCCGACCTTTCCTCTGACGGACCCGCTGAAGACAGCCTTCCCCCGAGTGACGGTGACTTCAGCCCAAAAAAGAGGATCAAGGTTGACGACGGCGCTGTCATACCGGCAGCAGAGCAACTTGCGGAGCTTGATGTCCACAGTAGCTCCGACTTCGACTCTTCGTTTTTTGACGACATTGACTTCAATGCACCAATGGACATTGATGAGGACGACTTCGACAAGCCCGTCGTGAAGGAGGAGCCCAAGCCGGTGACACTCAAACCCGTAACGACCAACGGCAAGTCCACCGCGAAGCCGGCAAAGACGGAGGAAGACACGAAACCTGCGTGGTTATCCATATATGATTCGCTGAACGTCGGATCCCAAGATTCTCTGGGCCCTATCACATCTTCACATTCATCCTTGAACTCGGCGGATATTGCAGCTCTGGAAGAAGATGGCTCTTTCATATTCTTCTGGATTGACTATCTGGAGCTCGATGGCAAAATCTATTTTACTGGAAAGTTGAAGGACAAGAAAACTGGGGCGTGGATATCATGCTGTGTTACGGTCGAAAACCTACAACGCAACCTCTTTTGTCTGCCGCGTGATAAACGCGTCGAACAAGATGAGGATGGAGATTTTTACGATACGGATATTGTTCCATCCCCTCAAGATGTCTATGCAGACTTTGAGCTAATCAGGAAGGAGCTGGGCATCAAGTCGTGGAGAGGAAAATTCGTGAAGCGGAAGTACGCGTTTGGGGAAAGGGATGTTCCCCGTAGTGAGAGGCAGTGGTTAAAGGTTGTTTACGGCTTCAACGGTGTGTGCCGCCTCATTCCTGAACATATCCAAAATCTGAACGTATCATCACAGAACCTCAGGTTCCGGCAAAAGCTGAAAGCCCGAACATCGCCCGGATATTCGGCACAGGAACGAGTGCATTTGAGTTACTGGTGCTCAAACGGAAGATCATGGGTCCTTGCTGGCTAAAAGTCAAGAAACCCGTCGTCGATAACAAAGGCGTATGTTCCCAACTCTTGAGGGTTCTGATTCGTTGCCTAATACTACATCCTAGGTCTCTTGGTGTAAGCTTGAAGTGACCGTCTCAGATCCCAAGGATATCAACCCAATATCCGACTCCGAACCCGGTGCACCTAAAGATACTCCCCCACTTACTGTCACAAGTATCAGTGTTCGTTCTATAGTAAACCACCAGGATAACCAGCAAGAGGTCGTTTGTGCCAGCAGTAGAACATGGCAGAATCGTAAGTATATGCGCATTTCCTGCCTTTGGCCGCAACTCACGGTTGGTCAGTACAAATCGACGACCCAACACCACCGGATAAGCTTCCGTGCCGTGCGCAGACATTCGTTCGACCACTGGATAGGTTCCCCCCAAACTTTGAGGCACGGGCTAGGGCGAACGCAAAGGGTACCATTTTGGCTGCTAGCAATGAGACGATGTTGCTCAATCAGCTCATACGTGAGTAATCCAGGATCTATTTGGTGAATGATGCTCACAGTGTGTAGAGGAGATCTACAGGTTGGATCCTGATGTGATTATCGGCCATGAATTCCTTGGTGTCTCGCTCGACATCCTTCTACACCGGATGAGGGATCTCAAAGTCAAGCACTGGTCTCGCCTTGGTCGATTCAGGCGTTCCAAGTGGCCTAATATTGGTCGACAGGGCACCAACCTGCGATTCCTCAACGGTCGCATGCTCTGCGACCTCGCAAGCGATGGTGCTAAGGTGCGGCTCTTGTTTCTACATCATCGGCGATTGCTAAGGGCGTGTAGAGCATGATCTCTTCCACAACATGGTCTCTGACCGAGATGTGTCGGACGCATCTGAACTTTGAACGTCCAGAAATCGACCCCGATGACACCGCAAGCTATCTTGACGGAAGTCTGAGCACACCTAACCGGATGTTGGAGTTTGTGCAGCACTGCGAACTTGATGCACATTATCAGATGGCCATCGCCGCTAAGGTGCAAATTCTGCCTCTGACCAAGCAGTTGACGAACTTGGCCGGAAATGCATGGTGAGTGATTTCCGCGGTTTCCCTGCGTATATATGCTCAGCTATTTGTAAAACATACAGGAACAAGACGTTGAACGGAGGCCGTGCTGAACGAAACGAGTATATTTTGCTGCACGAGTTCCATCGCCTGAAGTATATTGTTCCCGACAAACAGTACGGCAAGAAAGCTGCACCCGTCGTCAGACAAGAAGATGATGACCCCGACGCGCCAAAGTCGAAAGGGAAGAAAGATAAATATAAGGGCGGTCTTGTCTTCGAGCCGAAGCGTGGTCTATGGGACAAGTATATCCTTGTCATGGACTTCAATTCGCTATACCCGAGTATCATTCAAGAGTATAACATCGATTTCACGACTGTCGAGCAATTTGAGGTTGAGGAGGTAAGTCTTAAGCTTCTTCAATCACGACGCACTGACAGCTTTCGCGTTAGAACGGCGAGGAGAAAGTACCTGATCCACCTCCGCCAGAAACCGAGCAAGGTGTTCTTCCTCGACTCATTGCTACCCTCGTCCAGCGACGTCGACAAGTCAAGTCTCTCATGAAAGATAAAACTGCACCACATGCCAAGCTGCTGCAATATGATATCAAACAACAAGCCTTAAAGTTGACGGCCAATAGTATGTATGGGTGTCTCGGTTTTGAGTATTCGAGGTTCTACGCACGACCACTTGCCGCGCTCACCACCTATAAGGGCCGTGAAATTTTGACGCATACGAGAGAGTTGGCTGAGAGCTTGAACTTGGATGTGGGTATACACCTCTTCTTCCATGAATTTTGTATGTTGATGATACGCGTCATAGGTCGTTTATGGAGACACGGACTCCGTATTCGTCAACTCAGGCAAGACTGAACTCTCGGAGGCTTTGAAGATCTCCGCGATGTTCAAGAAAGCTGTCAATGACCGGTACAAGCTACTTGAGATTGATTTGGATGGTGTGTTCCAGCGATTGTTGCTGTTGCAGAAGAAGAAATACGCTGCACTAAAGGTTGAGGATGGTGGTCGGACGAAGACGGAGGTTAAAGGCTTGGATATGAAGCGCAGAGAATATTGCGCATTGTCGAAGAATGTTTCACAGTGGGTATTGATCGTCGCTGGCAACGAAACGGAATCTGACGCCTTGATAGATATGTCCTTGAACAAATCCTATCTGGGGAAGCAACGGAGATCGTAGTGGAAAACATCCATGATTATTTGACGACGATAGGGGAGAACGTGCGGAATGGGTCGACGAAAATGGAAGAGTTCATTATCTTCAAGGTAAGATCATGCTAACCTTTTTCTCTCCCATACTGACGTGACCTCTTCGTGTAGCGCTTAGGAAAGAATCCAGAAGATTACCCTGACGCTAAGAGTCAGCCACACGTACAGGTCGCTCTGCGCATGAAGACCAGAGGTGGAAGTGCCCGTGCCGGTGATGTTATTCCCTATGTGTTCTGTGTGAAGGAAGGGGAAGATAGCTCGAAGACTGGACAAGCGGAGAGAGCTAAACACCCTGATGAAGTGAGGAAAGCCGATGGGGAGTTCAACATTGGTAAGTTCTCTCATGAAGTGGATGTTGGCAATTGATAAATGACTGCTATTGCAGACTATGACTTCTATCTGTCACAACAAGTGCTGCCGCCTATCGAACGTCTTTGCGAGCCTATCGAAGGCACTGACCGATCACGGTTGGCCGAATGTCTTGGTAAGTTTTTGCATGAAACAGCAGCACATTAAAACCCAGCCGACTCAATGCTTGTGTCCAGGCCTTGACCCATTGCGATTCAGAAGCTCGGGGTCAGGCGGCTCGGACGAGAGAGCATTTATACCCCTGGATTCCCGGCTCTCCGATAAAGAACGCTTCAAGGACGCTGCGCCCCTCTTGATTCATTGCCGGAGCTGTAAAGGTCAACTCAGCTTCTCACCACTTGAGGATCGTGAAGTAAGTTTGCATCGCATATATTCTGGGGTGCTCGCTCCGACAGAGGATTGTTAGAATTCAGTCGTTCAGCCTGCCGGACTCATTTGTCCTGGCTGCAAAGCCCCAGTGCTACCCGAGAGCATTGAGACCCAACTTGAGGTCCAGATTCGTGAAGTAATAGGGCGATACTATGAAGGTTGGACTGTCTGCGATGATCCTACTTGTCGGAATAGGACGAGGATGATGGGCGTGTATGGAAAGAGGTGTTTAAAGCCTGGTTGTAAGGGCGATGTTACTTTCGAGGTGAGTTTCTCCCCTTGACTGTTTGTGGAAATAACGCACTCACTGGTTTTCGACTAGTATACGGACAAACAAGTGTATAACCAGCTTCGATATTACTCCTATCTATTCGACGGTGACAAGGCCATCAAGGCCGCAACAGGCTCAAGGAATTCTGGTACATGTGATGGTATTTCTTGTTATTCTCCTGTTACTGATCCATTTCTTTGTGTTAGATGCTGTGGTAGCCGCCGTGGGTCAGAACCGCAAAGAACTCCAAAAATTATCAGCATGCGTTGATAAACATCTGGACATGTGTGGACACCGTTGGGTAGATTTGAAGGGTCTCTTCTCATTTATGAAGGTATGACCATCTTACGGTTCCTCCCGCCATCCGATCCCAGCTTGTTCCCTCTCGTGCTCTGTGTTGCTCTAGCACATGTTTCCTTTAGCATTTCTGTAATTGTTGTACTATCATGAGAATACCATCACTCGGCTCTTCCGTCAACACCTATCATGAGTAACATGATTACAGTTGCTACCTAGACCTCTCCAGCTTCAACACGATGACCAAAACCCGGTGACAAATGTCATGCAGGAAAGCAACGGTAGGCTAAATACGACCTCCATTTGGCCGGAGCTGACGGATTCCTGCCATGTTCCGATGTGGCGGATGCTTGCGGCTGGGGAACATAGAGGCCCGATACATCCTTGAGCTGTTTCTCACCTCTAAACGACTGTAGCAAGGCTTGAATTACAGGGGCAACGCTATCTTACTCCTAGGTCCAGGACAAACACGAGCTCCTGAACACCATTCCCGACCTCAATCATGTTATCATGAATCGGATATCGTCGGAAGCCCGTGCGTCCAGCATGGAAGCACTTAATTTCGATAACCCAGATCCACAGACAAGGCAACCGCTCCTACTTAGGGTACTGAATAACCAGCTTCCAAGCTCCACTGTTCTCGACCGCCGTACTCTCTCGATAAGCAACCGTGCCGGGATAATATGCTACAGTGTAAGTATTCGCGACTGAACCACAGCCTATGCATCGAAGTTTCGCTGCCGTTCAACGATCAACAATGACATAAGAATGTCATCAAAGTATTTGTGGCCCTCTGGAGTCACTTCGAGAGTAGGTAGTTCGACTGGTCGGTTGCGTTGTCTAAGGCGGGTAGGAGGGGTGAATTTGGCAAGAACAGCGCCCAGGTGTCTGTTCAATCTGCACTAGATAATGTCAGGCGGAGTAGAACCCCTAGTCGTGGAATGATGGCATACATTGAATGAGCCCCGGTCAGAGAGATTAAAGTGCCAATTGAAGCTGGGGATCGAATTCAGATCTTTCCGGTGAGGAGTCCAAGTCCACACCCGCTAATGGTGGAAAGCCAGAAGTCAGACGTGAGAAGCGGGCCATTAGTAGTCGTATTAATACTATGCTCACCGGCACCTTTGCGTCCCTACCCCGTTTAATCTGTATCGATTCACTCATCGGATATTCTCTTTCTCTCAAATAGATCGTCGGTGCCTTTGTAGCGTGGTTTACTGTAGCACCTAGCCTACAATTTTTTTCAGGAACAATGGTCGGACCTTCCCAAGCGAATTTGTAGAAACTTACTCAAAATCCCCCACGAATTCCCCCTCCTCTGTTCCGCCGCGCCTAACAGTGGTGATGTAACTGTACGGGACAAAACAATTCATCCTCACCGATATGTGATATACCGGTCTTGTATCAGGGGAATCCGCGGGAGGCAGCAGAACCATAGAATTGGCCCCCAAACTGGAGAATTGGTATCGCACTGGTTGAATCGGGTTTCTCGCGACCTCATAACTGAATGCATTACCGATCATTTCAGTCGTGAACACCTAAGTTAACGTAGAAGAAAGCCTCACTCCGGGGGAGCTTCATTAGGGTTCGAGGGTTCTGGGTCCACTGCCTCCGCTGCAGGCGTCCATGCCAGCACTACTGGGTCTGGGGAAGGCTGCAAGTCGGGTGGTGCGAGTACGGGCGTAGCTGATGGCTGCCCTGGGCCTGGAGGGGGTGATGGGACTGGGGGCACAAGGTTCGTTGCGGTTTGGTTCGAGTTGTTACGGAGTTTGGCCCTACAATACACAACGTCGACATCAAGTCGAGATGACGGGACTGAGGACTGACTTTGATCTTGACCTAAACATGATACTGGCATTGTGAACGCTGCCAGCACTCGAGAATATTTATACTGTTGAAGTCACGTTATTCGAAAGTGGTATTTATATGTGGCAACACATGTCCTATGATGCTATGAGCGCCCATCATAACATCTAGTGATGGTCCTCGCTAAGGTGGTGTCGAATGATTCCATTGCCCCAATAAGTACAAATTATAAGTCACCCGACTGCACCAGAAAACAAACAGTGACATAATACTAACATTGGCGTTCAGGGGAAGCCCTATGTCAGCTACAGTCCTTCAAACAGTAGCGTTCCCGAGCTCAACAGCGAAAGCAACTGCGAGTTTGGAATATTCCAACATGTGGGTCCAGGAGAAGCCGGAGACACTAGTCGTGTCCCCGGAAGTATGAATAACATTGTTCTTGTTGGCAAACGTGGCTTCAAATGGGAATGTGGCAGCATAGCCATTGTTGGTGTAGCTTGCGTGGTCGGAGCAGCCATAACCACACTACGATATCGATTATCAGAGCGGGAGGGCACTATCGTGCATGGTATAAAGAGATCAACTTACCGATCCACCGCTCACAGCCGCAATGTCATTATATGCAGCAGCGAGGCTCATGGCATATTTATTCAGCGTGCTGCTGGTATTGTCCTGTAAGTAATGTCAGCCTAGACCTGGCACTAACGTTTACCCCTTTTCGTGGTTCTGCACCTGAATGAATCCGATGACTTCGGTGGTTCCTGGCTTGACGCTGAAAGATCAAGAAGTTGAGCCATATCACTTAATCAGTACAACAGTCAATGTGGCTTACTATGCGGTCATATCAAACTGCATCATGCCCTTGACAGAGATGCCCTTACTCTTGTAACTCGAAGCAATTGCAGCAGAGCCACGGAGACCAACTTCCTCGGCAGAGAACCTAGATTCAAGAATGTTTGCCGTGACACATAGCCGGCTGGAACGTTACTCCCTTACCATTGGAATTCAACCGTGTTGAGGGGCTTAAACCCAGCAGCTGCGAGAGCGCGGAAAGCCTCGAGGGTGCTAATCGTTCCGCTTCCATCATCATCAGCTCCAGGGGCCCGACCACTTGATGGACTAGCACCGTTGATAGAGTCAAGGTGGGCGCCAATGACCGTGATTGGTCCGCTCTGACTACCAGGGAACTTGGCGATAATTGAGCTTTGAGCCCAGCTATGTGCGAAGCGAGCAACGGTTGCTCCACTAGCAGGATTTTGTGAAATGATCTAGAACAGGAATTAAGTGTCCAGTTTGATTCGCTGGCAACAGACGAGTCAAGGATGAATCGCCACCACTAACATCGCTGATGGTGTCGTAAAGCCAATCAGAGGCCTGAACGCCCGTAGTCGACGTGTAGTAACGGTTATTGAAAGAGGTATACTTGTTGAGGTAGGTCTGCAAGTGGCTAACGGTCAAGGCTGAGATGATGGGGTTAACGGTGGATTGTTTGGTCGGCCCGGAAGGATCTGATGATTTTCGTCCTTAGTACTAGAAGTAGATAGATGTGCATCACTGAATCAGACCCACAAGCAAAGATGCTCGCATCGCCCGAGGGTTTAGAGGAATCGGGTGCGCTGGGGTCATAGTCCGTAACGTCAAACTTTGGTGGGTGAGCCGGCCATCGAAAAATGGGAGGACTTGAAAGCTTACGAAGCCAACATCGTCCTCGATGAGTTGCATAATTTCCTTCTCCGTCTTCCACACAGGGTCCGCATCTTCGGCCAGACGCAGCAGACGAAGGCCTTGTGCAGATTTGGCTTCGATCTCGTCCTTGGTGATAGGAATGGCATACGCTGCAGTGATTGCCGCAAACACTAGAGCGAGAGAAAGCTTCATTGATTCGAGGTAACTAGGGTGCTCCAAAAGGTGTAGGCCATCCGCATTTAAGCAGAATCCCCATAACAATTCGGACGAGGAAACTCCTTGCAGTCGTACTTTGCCATGAGGTCACCTTGGATCCGGTTGGGCACACCCTTATGGCATACTCCCCGAGCTAGCGTGGAACGCGCGGGCGGATAGACAAAGATAACGTGGATCACCAGGTCTGCAGGATCCGCCGCACTATGTTGGACCATCCACCTTGTCCTAAGATTAAAACCATATGGGAGCTCGTTGATTACACGGAGAAACGCGAGGGAGCGCCTTGAGAACTTCCTGGTCATTGGTGGTTGCGAATCAGAGAAGCAGGCAATAGGTCATGCAAGACACCGCACCTGTGCACTTTGGGATGATAGAAGTAGCAGTTTGGCTTGGCATGTTACAGCAGACGAGTTCGCGAGGTCGAGCACATTGTGCGACGCAGAAAGTTGACCTAGAAGCTCTTTCGGAACATACGAGGATGGCGGGATGCATTGCAGCTTGTCAAGAGCCTTTATCGCGGGTTCTCTAAGATGCTAAGGAAGTATGTGGTCAAGTGGGAAGTGCCAAAGCGGGCTCGTAGTGCTCACATGATTAATCACATTAATGTTGAGCGCCCAACCCTGTTACCTTGAGCACTATCTCAGCCCTGGAACATGACTAAACGTTCGGTACTTGTATGTTTCCGGAACCCTATTGAAGGCGGACGCACGGCCCAGCGCGGCCCCCAGCCTTGGGTACCCCTCAAACACGGAATCGGGAGTGTGTTGGATCCATGAAGGCATGTCGCAGCGGAACTGCCGGTCCACATGATTCCCTTGCCAACCCATCCATGGAGTGCTTTTTTAACACCTACACCTACCTACACCAACCTATACCCGTCCATTATCCATGTTGCAAAACCCACATGGTCTGTGGTTGATCCCTTAGATCTTATTAATGGCGTTAGCACCCATGGCGTAGTAGTTTCGAATTCTATCAGCCACAATCATAAAATACGAACACGACGTTCACGCAGAATACGGAATTTCACACGAAATACATAACTATTCACTTATTTTAGAAGCCCGTGGTTATCCAGTGAGAGCAACCAACAAGGCAGGTTTCGACAGAGTTGATATGGGTGCGCAAGAAAGTACAAAAGGTTCAGCGACGCAATGCAATACGACAGAGAAGGCCATGATACTGGATCCCCCGATTGCGTTCCCCCGGTACTCCCCCGGTACCCCCAGTGGAGGCGCTGAAGAGAGATGCTTACGGTTTCAGCCTCAAACTTTCATGAACTCATGTGTGCAGGAATACTTCTTTAGACGAGGGTCATTGGGCCGTCTTCATATGGGCTTTGCTTGGAGATCGTTTAGCTGTCCCGGACGCGACTCGAATTGGAGTTTAAATGCGTCAAGAGCAGTTGCTAGAAGTGTAATAATGGCCTAGATAGGTTTCAATCAAATGCACCCTCAAAGATATCCCAGACATCCCTAAAAAGTTTGTTAGGTTCGTTATATGTGTCGACGTGTAGAAACAAACCTTGGTTTAGGCTTCGCCACAGCGTAGGTAACATGCTCTACCTCAATCTCATCAAACTCCACTTCGCCTTCATGATCCCCTGGTTCCCCTTCTGTCTCTGCATGAGACGAGCGTTTAGCAACCCGCTCAACCGTGATATCTCTTCTCAGCACGATCCGCTTGTACGCTTGTCTACGTTCATCAAATCCAGAATGATCTATCTCGCGCAGGTTTGGTAACATTTGCGCCAAATTCATAATCGCAAGGTGCATATTCTCGTTCTTGTAACCAACCGCTGTCCATACAGCTTGGCCACGCAGCACTTCAAGACGGGGAAAATGGAATAGAATCTTGTATATGTCATCCTAACCGCTCTATGTTTTGAGAAACCTGTAATTCTGAAGCGTAGGGCAGATAGACTCACCAATTCGATAGGTTTAGGGTGTGCTGAGCCGGAAGGCAAGTGTACATTGGGAAGCCAAAGCCAGGTTATCCCGGAAAACACGTCCCCTACTTGGCATACGTCGATCGCATCGTAAAAAGTGTGTAGCTTGAGTTTTCGCAGTGTCGTCGAGTCCATGAAGTGACGATGGAAGTCAACTAAAGACCGCGCGTCCAATGAACGCACATCAAGGCACTCAATAGGGCGCCGAACGGAGCCCGATGGGGACGGTAACGCGGTATTTGCCTCTCTCGGATCCTCGGTTATTGGGGGTAGAGCCTGGAAAACCGCAAATGATATAGAGCTTGGAGTAGGAGGTGGAGGGGCCACAGATGCAAGACATTCAACAACATGTCGGGTTGTGGTTAGGCATCTTAAATTCGGTAAAGCTTCTGAGCTCAAAGTCGGAAGAGCGAGCGGAAACCAACAGAGTTTCTCAAGAGTGGTATGCCTTTCGATAAATTGAGACCGAGTCAAGTCGAGTGAAGCAGAAGCCCCCGTGAGTAGTGATAGCTTGAGGTCTTTCAGGGCGGGAAATGACAAGCGATGCAGGTAAGCGAACTCCAGCGGAATTTCAAGGTGCTGGCGTTGAGAATATAAGTAATCCGTGCCGGACATTGCTATAACTGGGAAGTACCTCTATGGAGGGCATGTTTGCCAGGAGACGTAAAACATGGGGTGCAACTGCTGGTTTTACCCAAGAATCCCCCAAAAGACTCAGGAACCTGAGATTTTGAAAGCGCCAGAGCTGGGATGCTCAATGAAATTCAAGGTAATCAACACGTGGAGATGTGCTTACGGGGTATTGTTGACTTTCAGGGTCAAGGACAAAGGGTTGAGCGTGCGATCCAAAAGGCCCAACGAGCGCGAAATATTCAAGCGTTCTTTTACGACAGAGGGCGCGAAGGATGGAGTTTTCATGGTCCGGGAGAAGCGTAGGCATATTCGGAGGCTTCATACGAAATTCCCAGACGAACGATCTGAGAGACTTCATATTTGCAATTGCTTTGCAGATATTCTGTATCCTAACTGCTTCTAGTGCTTGAGGATTATCCGACTCTGGCGGAACGGGGGGGCCGACGAGAGTACGAGGTATTCGATCCGGCTGCAAATACGTATTTCTGTCGCTTATATGCACATGAGTGACAAGACTCGCAAGATCGGCTCTTTGAGCTAAGTGAGCCCAAAGTTCAGGGCGGGAGTGCCTGATGCGGAGGATGCGATATTCGGTATGGCGTGGAATTGCGAAAGAGGCACAGGAACGACTAGCCAGTGCAAAGGACAAGATGTCATCATGGGCATCGATGAGTGAGAGTATTGTATCGAGGATTTCGGGAGGCAGGAGGAGGAGAGAGGAAGGGTGCATTGCGGTTTTTGGCGCCCGTCCGCGAGACGTCGCCTGTGATCGAAATACATTTGTTGATGTTTGTTCCAAACGTTATGCCCTATGATTATCTTATCTCCTCCGAAGTCTTCTCTGATGTCATTGAATGTAACTAACTATAACCACAAACGGAATGTAACCAGCGTCGCAACGCATAGACCTCAGAGCTGAGACCGTTCAGGTGTTACAACTTTGTTTCCTAGTGTCAGTAGAGACTTAGTGAGCAACTGCGCTTGGGTGAAACTTATTCAACCTGGGGCCGGGATAATACTCCACTGCTTAGCTTTCGCGTTTCTTGACGCTCTCTTATATATGGGGGCATATTCAGACAGCGCCGATTTCCTATCAAAGGACTATCTGGTGTGAGAACAACCAAAATCAAAATTTCTGATATAAAAGAACATGTGTCGGGACTACGGCAGGACTGTGTTTCTTAGTACAAGTCTATACAGTTTCTTAGGCAGCGCCGCAACACGTTTACTACGCTCATAAGCTGACGGCTAACTGGAAGTACATATAGCATAAGTGACACTTGGTCCAGGCGGTAGCTGCATATTGTCAATATGAGGGAAACAATAACGCGGCCCGCAGATCATTTCATTCTAGTTGTCTTTGCTTGTTCATTGGAAGTTTTACCCTGGAAGCACGTCGCGAGTCAATTTCACCGGGACTGATGTTGGATATTGAACCTGTGTAGAACGGGGTTCTGAACGAGCGGCTTGAATGAACCTGAGGGTTTCGTTACCGTGTGAGCGATGACATAATAACACAACAGAGTTGGTCGTTTTGAATCGACTCGAAGATGTCTTTGTACCAGAAGGCCAGAAGAGCTGCAGATAACCCAACTCCATGGTTTTGCGCGAATCGCAAACAATCCAGTTTCGTATGCCCCTTCAGAGACGCAAAGTGTGACTCACAAACATGCCGAGCCGAAATGCGCGAAACAAGAACAAGACGCGAGGAAAGCGACTGCCGGGAACCCGAGCCACGAGTTGCAATTGAATCGATAGTAGACGGAAAGCATCAGCTCCCGAAACTTCCATTCAAAGTGTACTTTTCTCGTGTATTCCTGTTCCAGAACGGCCGCTTGAGGGGGCCAACCTGTCGTTCACCAGCACAACACCGTGCAAACCGGTATGTTCTTTCATCGAATCTTTGTTCACAAGGCCTCGACCTTGTGTTTATAGTGTCACGTCCCTCTTCATCTCGGACCCAAAACTTGTAGGGGTGCCAGTCAGGTGTAGCTGTCACCAACACAAAAACGGACCTGCTGACCCAGCCCAGTGTTCTCAGATGTCTACCGAGCGCTTGTTCAGGTACGACCGCCCACTTGACCGGAAAATTTACTCAACATTCTCCCTGTCTACCTAGTGTCCATTTAAATGTCGCATCGAAATTGCACCCTTTTTCAGAGTTGTTGTATGCGGGCCTTATCGTTTGCCATCCGTCTCTGATGCGCCATTTGCCTGCGGTAATTACCCTGTCACAGCAATCACAGGTTGAGCACGCAACGATCAAAGTTCATTTACATTGGTACGAACAGACTTCTACTCGGGTTCTCTTCGTTCTACGTCCATTCGGGACGTAATATCCTCGCTATGAGCGTTTACGACCCGTCCGCCACCAGAACTCAGTTCTCCGGTCGAGTTTCGACTTCTGGAACCGCCTCAAATTAACGACCGTTTTTGCGCAACCTTCTCCCTGCCAGATATTATGTACTCTTTCGCGGCTCGAGTATGAGGCTTACATATTGGATCTCGCTTCGATCACTTCGATGACTGGGCGCAGAACGGGATGATGTCACCAAGTAAGCCGTTCAACTTTCGGCTATGCTATCTTTTTCCGGTCCTGACGCGAGGATGCAGTCTACTCTTTGTAGATTTTATATCCTCCTGTGCGATGACAATACCATTACGGTCCGGCGTTCAGTGCGAAGAAGGCACATGACCGTTGAGCGCTCAACCTGACCAATGAGCACTCATTCAGCACAAGACCTACCTTAACTTTCAATGAAATTTGCTCATCTACCGGTTCTCGATCATCGCTAGGCAGTAGGAAAGCACCTAAAGGTTGGATCGTGAAGTGTTCACTAATCTAGGGTCGTCAAAGTTGTCTGAGATGGAATTTACAAGGTGAATGTTACGTTTGTACGACAAAACTGTGACTATATTTTTCCTCCGCTCATTATTTCCCTACCCTTGGTTGAATAGGGCGCCAATAGAACGCACCATCTTGCGTATGTTGATGTTCTTTAGGGGCCGCGAACCGAAGATTGGCTCCGACGCCACCTTTCCCGAAGCCAGCTTAGGAGGATCCTGGATTCCGATCGAGCGTCTGTGTCATCAGCATTCCAAGGTATCGCAGGCTCGTTCGCCAGAACCTTTTCGATTTACCCGAGAATTGCCTCGCGTGGACTATAAGAAGGGCCCCTCCGTCCTCTCTGTCCCCAGGCAGCTTTTATCCTCCACCCTCCCCCATAACCCCTCTCTAAGGAGGCGAAATTTGTTCCCACCCCGTCTATGAGCCTTACGATGCCAGGCCAAGCCTATGTCAGTGAACAAGCGTCAAGTAACAAGCCCGAGGCCCAAACGCACAATCATGACATCCACACGAACTATGTTAAGTCGGAAGAGGGCCACGAATTACCCCACGAGCACTTCTCTACGACGTTGAACCGTCATAGCGAGGACAATGTTTTCACTCGTTATCGGTGAGCTTTCCCAAGCGCGTAGGTAGAGAGAGATTCTGACACCTCCAACAGGAGCATCCTCTTGGAATACTCTGGGGAATTTTTTGGTACCATGACGATATGCATTTTCGGTATTGGCGCTAATTGTCAAGTTGGCCTATCCAATAATCCTCTTGTATCGGCTTCCCCTGCTGGTGTATGTTCCATCTCGCCTTCCTGGTGCATAGGACATGGCATTGACATCAACATTCCTAGAACTGGACATCTCTGAGCTTTGGATGGGCTACAGGTTTGTTGATGAACACGCATTCATGGCTTGTGCATGTCTAACCGCGATGATAGGTGTTGCTGTCGGTGCATGGATTTCGGGTGGTCACATCAATCCTGCTGTAAGTGTAGTCGCGCCCATCCAAACTTGTATGAATTCTGAGTGCGTCGCTCTAGATTACTCTCGCGCTCGCTGCTTGGCGCGGATTCCCTTGGAGAAAAGTTCCTTTTTACATCCTCGCTCAACTGCTTGGTGCTCTTGTTGGGGCTGCTATCATCTACGGTAACTACTTCCATGCAATCGACATCGTCGAGGGTGGTTCTGGCATCCGAACAATGAAGACTGCTGGCCTCTTTAGTACTGGCCCTGTACGTGATCATTGTTCCCGATCAGTATATGATCTCGAATATGAATACTAATATCGATCCGATTCATCATAGGCGCCCTATATGACCGCTGCATCAGCGTTCTTCTCCGAATTCCTCGGCACAGCCATGCTCACTTTTGGTATCCTTGCCTTTACGGATAAGAAGAACGGCGTGCCTACTTATTTTGTTCCTCTTGGAATCTTCATCGTCATTTATGGCATTGCCGCTGGTTTGGGCGTTGAAACGGGTATGACCTGTCTTTTCGCTCCTGGTTCATGTAATTGGATGCTGTGCTCAATGTAAACAACAGGTTTCGCCCTAAACCCGGCTCGAGATCTTGGCCCCAGAATCCTCACCGCAATGGTTGGATACGGCGGCCAGGTTTTCACCATGAGGAAGTACGTCCTTATCCACACTGCTTCCCGAGCATTTTTGACATATGTTATCAGCCAATACTGGCTATGGTGTCCCATCATCGCCACCTCTCTCGGAGCGCAAATCGCAACATTTGTATACGATCTCCTTCTTTACACAGGAACAGACAGCCTGATCTTCAAAAAGTATGTGTTGATCTAACTTTGGTGAGACGATCAATGGCTGACCATGGTCCTGACCTAGACTTGGTTCCCGTCATCGTGAACTCGACGACTCCATCCATGGCTCACGCACGATGGTCTAAACTAAGAACGACGATCGCCGTTTTTCGTTTTAACCGAATTTAGATCTTCTTGGTGATCACTCATGCACACGGTTTTTTTGATTTCTTGCTTCATGTCTGCCTTTCACGACTCGGGTTTCTTGGCTCTCCTTTATCTCTGGTCCTTTCTCCCTACACCACCTCGTTTTCCTCTATCGTCGCATTTCGTTACACCATTGTACTGACCCCCTTTCCTCATTTTCATGAAAATGTAACGTAGTGAACTTGTACGCCTCCTGTTGTAGCTACTCTACACCTTCACGTGCGCAGTGTTTACTTTCTTGGCCAAGATAGAATACAGCTATTGCTCGTTCAGACTTGTATCAGCTTGGCCTCTTCTGTTTTTTCTTCTGAACCAAGATCGCTCATGAGAATGGATTCAAAACGAGCTCCATGCTTCATCAAACCAACTTAGTACCCCGCAATAGACAAGGTTGAACTTGACATAGCGGCCACGGCGGACAAGTGGCCAAGGGCGGTGGTGAGGTGTATAGGACATCGAGTGTTGAAGGGTGAGAATGGGAAGAAGGCACGAAAGCATCCCCGAGACGGTTGGGTAATCTCTTCTGGAGTTGCAGGCTGCTTGACCTCGACCGTGGGGCTAAGGTATTGGCGTGTTCCCTCGTTGAAATTGTAATCGTTGAAGAACAGGCCACCAATATCGTCAAAAAGTACCTACAAGGGCTACAAATACGTTTGGAGGGACCCCAAGAAGGGTACAGTATTATTACCCAGCTCGTGACCCTGAAGTTACAGCCCAGCCCTTCCATGTCTGAGTACCCCATCCACAAGTTTAACAGTTATCACAAAACCCAATTTCATGGGGGGCATTATCACGCTTCTTCCATAGCCCCACCCAAGACGTTCTGAGAGTACTCGTCTTCCCGACGCGTGTGTTGGAATCGCAACATCGAGAATTCGGGCCCGGTGTAAATTGATCGCGTGAGCTTGCAATTTGCTTCGCGTACATTGAGGATTAATCGAGTGCCCTGACGCAGATCGAATTTGATCAGTTCTATGTCTAAGAGGCTAATGAAGACACTTACACATAAATAGTATACTGTTGCAACCCACCTACAAAAATCTAAGGTGACGATGGATCTGATTGGTGGGACATGACTCACGGCGTCCAGTCGATTGCGAAGGGGTTGAAACTGTTCGGTGCAAGCGTCAACACACTAAGAAGTGCGAAGACGGACATGACTATGTATGCAGAGCTTGTCGTGAGGAGGGGGGAAAATGGCCCGCGGAGTGGACTTGGTCGTACCAGAGAACCTGAGTGGAATGACAATTAGGTGAGACCAGTTTGGATCAGAATGGGAGCACTGAGGGTTGTACTCACGGGATGAAGAACAACATGCCATCACGGTAAAACACATAGATAATGGGCGTATAGCTCTTAACATGAGCTACCCTTTCAGATACCGTGTTCCCAAGAAGCCGTATACGGCTGAGTTCAAGCCCAAGCTTAACTAGAGTTAAGCCGAGCTCAACAGAACTTACGACCAGGCGGCAGATACTTCAAGTTCATGACATGAAAGACTACCCAGCCAAGGCAACGTGATTATACTTACGAGAGTCCTGATTGAGCGACCTGCAGGATGTGCCCTTCGTGGTTGGGGGGATCACTTGTGTAACAGCTCCACAAAGGGAAACCACTGAGCATATACTTTTGGTTTATAATTCCAACCGCAAATGTTGAGATTGAGTTAATCTGATGCACTATTAGCCGAGGTTACTGCAACATTTGAACAACAAACGTACTATCATCTCAGCTTGATTAGGGCGGATCAAAGATGAGGGCCAGAAATAATTTCATAGCAAAATGCACATACCGGCAGTTGCAAGTAGAAGGATGACTGTGACTGATGGGTGTCAGCATATCGAGAGCATGTAAGAGGGTTCAAGATCATGCACCGAAAAGGTTACCACCCCATAAAGCTCGCAGTCGCAACACGAGCAGTATTTTTACTACTGCCGTCAACATAATATCAATTGATCTGCTCCGTTTGAGCAAGTATACCCTTGGGATCAGAAGTCCACCTACAATCCTCTATACCAAAGATATGCCGTGCATCTGATCGAGTTGCAGACTATGTCAGTACCACATGAAAGAACAGGAAAGACCATGTTCTCACAACTGAGTATAGTTGAGTATGTATGCAGAATGAGAAAAGCATCTCAACTCACTTGTGCGGGCAGGAAGTTATGGGTCCATACTAGATCCCATAATATTTGAGCCGTGGATAGCTGAACTGACACTAGCGGGTGATACTTTACCATATACAGCAAATCTGTTCTCCGTGAGTTCATTAGTTTGCAAGGGAAGTAACAAGTGAAACGTACATTAAATATGAAAAGGTCCACAGGCGAAGAGATAGGTAGATCACTCGGATGAATGTCCATTTCCCCCTGGGTGAAGATAAGCCTTCTGCGGGAGTAGAAATTGTTCTTATGTGTACCGATGTATGTAGTCAACCTCACCAAGCTAAGCCTTTATATGCAGATCAGAGTGATAAAACTAACCTCTCGCGACATGAGGCACAACGAGTCATAAGTAAAAAGAGATAACGCAACATCTGGCATGCGGTCAGCTTCGTGTGATCCAAATGGGAGATTCGCACAATAAAGGTAACTTGTGATCCACATATGTTGAAGACCAGATGCATACTGTTCTGGCGTGATCCCGAAATCGTCCATGTTGGCAGCAGTAGGTGGGAGGTGGGAGGTAGGTCAAGTACGTTCCTGCCACCTTACTTGTTAAGTACACCCCCCTTGGGGTCAAAGCTGGCCAAATGGTTGGCGGTTTTCCCTGCGGCAAGTGTGGAAAGCAATTGTATACTTAGCCCAGACTGAAACATTCCAGGGCCAATTGCCCCGTTCTATCTAGGGTGACGCATGGTGCTTCCAGAAGCTGATGGTGGCGATGGATGGTGATGCATGTCAATTCAAATGCCTGGGCGCGGGTTGCACGGTGGATTGTTGCTCCCAAACACCCGCTGCCCTTACATGCACTTCCCCGATTGTAGTCACTGGCGAGAAGCTGCACTGTCGACCCGATGCTATGGGGCTCAATGGCTTTGGATATTGACCTTCCAAAGGTTAAAAACAGGTGGATGTCTTGCATCACTACGAAACTCGGGGAAAGTCGCCTTCTCTCTCGAGATCCACTTCAGGAGGTATCATGCATACATGCAGAGAAGCGAATATTGTCCTCACCGAGCGGGTTTTGATCGCCGTGGGACTGCAGATCCATTCTCAGTTGAACTGTTGCTGGACCAGTACTCAGATAGAATCCACACTCTGCGATTAGCAGAACCACCTTCCAGCTGGGTTTCTTCTATTCCGGAAAAGCTGGCTTACATCGTTCATTTTGAAGTTGGCTGGAGTTTATCTGCTCAAATGGAATGGGGCCCTGGTTCTTCCGTTTCTCCGACAAACCAAGTTGTGCTCCTAGCCTCACATGCACTCCAGCAACTCACTCTCGCCATAACATGGAGCTGTACCGCCAAATCATGCTCTTCTGTAATAATGACCCTTCATCTATGTTACGTTTGCCTCAACGTCGCTATCAGCCTCCTTCTCGCTCGTCCCCAGGCCATGAAGTTCCATGTTTACTACGCCTTTGATGTGGTTTCCAATCAGGTTCGTCCGATAAAGCGATTTATACCAACAGAACCATCCCAAATATCCGGAGCTTCGGCTGGGCTTTGCAAGACTCACGGCACAACAATACTCTCCTCAGGAATATTCGCTTGCCGAACCCCCAGCATCATAGATGGAGTAGGCTCCCTGAAAAATGGGTGGAGAATGAGAGGCTTGCAGGTACCCCCAAAATCAACAACCTTCCGGAATCGCTACGACCCCTTGACTTCTATACCATGCGATACGGAGCCCGCATAGCTTTCATGGGTCCTCCCCCCACACCCTTCCGCGGCCTGGAAGAGCTCAATCTTATCATGTAATTCTCTCTTCACACTACTCTCGGTTCCATTTCAACACGGTGGCAAAGATCAAGATAATACGTATCCGAAACACGGTCCACAATTCTTATGACCGTTACGAGTTCAAGCATGATAATGTCCGCTTCGAAACAAGAGCACTTATCGAGCTGGGGAAAGAAAGGAGGGACACCCTGGGACAAACGGAGTCGCACGTCGACCTTGATCACAACATGGACTGCATTACTCCGAGTGACAAGCGTCTCGTGGAGTTGATATGGAGTGGGTTCAGCCTATATATTACTGAAGAAGATGAGCCAGTCAAGTGGCTGCAGAGGATGCTACAAGCGTGAAATCATCACTGGTGGTACAATCCCATACTTTGTAGTGGTGTGTCTACATCTAGTATTTTATGCGCTGTAGTTGAACCGCTATGACCACTGGGGGTCCTACATTAGGTGACAGTAGTAAAGAATGAGCCTCGCCTGCGGCGACGCTGTCATTGGATTTCAAGTTTTCAACCTCCCCCCGCCTAAAAGAGTGCATTGGAAAGATTGTGACGTGACATCGTCACACCTCTGCCACTTTTCATCCTAAGTACGTCCATCACCATGGGTCGTCTACGCAGGTCAAGGACCCATCATGCTCAGAGAGATGTGCACAGGGCGTCTAGGACAAGAGTACGTTCGTTCTATGCTGATTCCCATCATTACACTAAGATTATGTTAGGCCCGGACGAGAGATTTGGACCAGATCCAACTCATTGATTTAGATCCCAAAGTACGCCATCTGGCCTTCCACCAATCCGGTAGAAACGCTGAATCGTGTATTCCCTGAAAGAATCGAGCCGCTCTAGAGGCTCAACCCATCGACTACGAAAAACCAGGTTTGGCGCAACACTACTGCGTCGAATGCGCCAAGTTCGTCGTCCTACTCAATTTTCTGCCATTGCCACTGACCTCACATCCCGCTGTTCCATAGATATTATGAGACTGATCATGCGCTGAAGTCGCACTGGCGGAGCAAAGTTCACAAACGACGGTGCAAACAGCTACGAGAACCAGCGTATACAATTGAAGAGGCGGAAAGAGCTGCTGGGCTGGGACGGGAAGGAAAGCGACCAGCACGAGAGCTGGTTATGGACACCGAGATGAGCGTGGTGACACCAGCATGACAACTGTTGGTGTGCGATGCTGTCAGGGACGCCGCCTATGCTTGTAATATTATACTGTGTGTCCTTTTCCTCCTGTCCCCTACAGAGATTTCTTGATGAATTCCCGTTCACCAGATCCCAGATGTCTTAGTATTATATCTCATTGCTTTCTCTCGCCATGCCATGGTTCCAGACTTCACCACAGCGACTCCGCCGTCGTAGGCCCCGAAAACATGCGTATATTCCGAGCGTCTAAACCTAATTTAGATTTTACCCGCGACTTTATGCCCCTCCGTATCATCCCAAATTGGCTTATACTTTAATACCAGCGAAAGCATCCCTGAAGATAGCAAAATTCCCTTTGTTGTACACGGCGAAGACGGCCTGCTCAAAATAGTTTCTGAACTCTTGATCGAGGAGAATGTTCTTCATTTCCTTCGCCACCAACTTTGGTGGACATGCATATACGCCGCACCCCAGCGCACCTTCCAACAATCTTGTCAGATACCGTCGCTCTTTCGAATCCAATCCAAATATACCTAAAACGATATATCTCTGTTTGTGGTGTGCCGCATTCGATAGACAAGCCTGATCTTTCCCCTTAAATCCTCTAAATCGCTCCTATTCGCAAAACCTTCGCCGTCGGCCGTCAATTTGGGTCGCCGTGGCCCAGCGACCGTGATAACTGAAACAACTCTCCTTTGATCCTTGGGCAGCTCCGCACAATCATGGTCTAGATCGTCTTTGAAGACCACAACCCCGGGGGAGAAGATCCCCGCTATGGAGCCTGGCCCCAAATTCGGCCACGGATAGTAGGAAGGTTTGAGAGTCGCATAAAGGGTGGAGGAATAACAGAGGGCTTCTTCCTGGCATGCAAAATCAATGGATAGTAAATCAGGCAAGTACAGAACACACCTGGGTCCTAGTATAACTGGATAGCCATCCCCCCGCAGGTTCTTCATCACTCGCCAGGTTGAGAACTGCGACGCTTCCTTTCGCGTCTGGATGCTCATCAAACAACTTACGAGCCGCAGTGAAGGAATCGCCATTGACGACAAGGACAGGACGTCCCTCCCCAGGCTGTTCGCTTGCATTGAGAGGTGGGAGGGAAGGAAGCTGCTTGGAGTAGAATATTGAATCTTCTGTAGCCCCTTCGTTGGCGTGTTCTTCAATTACGAATTTCGTGCACTTAAGGGTGTGCTGAGCTATCAACTGCCGCCCCTCTGGAGTCTTAGCGGATGGAAGGGTTTTCCTGAAGGTCGCGGTGGCTATCCTATTTGTTTGGTGAAACCCCATACGGCCACTGGAAGCCTACTGACTTACGAGAGAAGTGACTGCCAGAAACGGGCCATGAGAGCGCACAAATAGCGAAGCATTGGCATTTACAAGATAGTCGCACAATATATTGGAAAGATGTTATTTACGATGTCCTGCGTCACGTTAATCGTCGACAACGCTGAGCGTCGTGGCAGTCAGGGTAATGTTGACTTATGACTAACACAACTCGTTCAATATATCAAACATCATGTGATTGAAGCTCAAATAGAACATCGTCATGATCAGCATCACTGTGTTTGCCGGGGGCGGTGAATTGAAAATTCCATATGTACTTCTATATATTTGCACCTTTACAGACGAATGCGGACTAAAGACTAGGTATATGAGAACCGCTTCATTCTGGGTTCGACTCACGATGGATTTATAAACAGTCGAGGAGACTGACTGTGGGCCCACGCGCCCATGCTCTTTCACAAAGTGCTCGTTTACCAGGGACGTCTCTGACACTCGAAATTGAAACGCCTTTTCATACTTTGAGACAACCTTTCTCCTTCGTTCTTTTTCGCGGCTCTCCAGTAGTACCACTTAGAGTAGATATTATTCGAAGTGATTTTTCTCTGCTATCAGCCCTTCCATGGTGGTCCGGAATAGATCGACTTACAGTGGATCTTGTCTCCCCGCTCTCTTTTGCTCACCGGGAGTCCGAAGTCCTTTCAGCCTCTGCCTGACATCTAAAGAACAACGACCGAGCATAACATGTATTTCTGGAGGGTTACAACTTGAAATACTTTACCTACAATATACATCCACCGGTTAGAGCTATCTAATCTAATCGAATATATGTAACGTCGCTTCTGCCGCCCTTCCAATTGTCGAGTAGGTTAAGTAAATGACCTGACACTGGTACCCTACTTGTATTCCCCCTTCCTCGTCTACCTCGCATCCAACACACTCTCCACCCGACCGATTCCCTTCAACATCATCTCGGATTAAAAATAGAACACTACACAACACGTCAGTTATCCAGTATTCGGAAGACGTCGAGCATATCGTGGAAGAGCGCCGAGCCCTACGAGTATCAAGCAGCAGATGACCGTTGAAATCCGACACCGTGCATCAAAATCCAGTCCAACAGTCGGTTGAGAGTGCTTTAGTGCATTGTAAAAACCTTGCCGGTGTGAGCAGCTACGGGCGACCGGTTTGTTGTTCGAGCCAGACCGATCCTTACGATCGGCCGTTTATGCCAAGTTCCTAGCTAGTGGTCGAGGAGGAACGGGAGAAATTGTGACAATTACATACTATTCGAATTAGGCCATTACCCAAGATGAATGTAAAGAGACTAGACTCTCAGGAACAAGGAAGCTTAAATGTCAATGGTTGGAGATGGCCATTATTGTATGTAGAGAGATACATAGGCAACAAGTGTCACAGCTTACAAAGGACAGACCCCAGTCGTCCCCTCGAAACAGCTATGAGGGATGATCAATACCCGGAGGTGAGCCACCTCGTTTGACTGGATAGTTCCTCAATGACTTACGTTCCACCGACACCTACGATAATGGGCCCGCAGCAACGATAGCCAGGTGGGCCTGTACAGAAACGTTGGTCACAAGGCTCTGCAATGAAGACAGAAAAAAAAAAATCTTACATGACTGTCGGCAAGTAATTCAATATTACAACAGCGAGTGTATTAGGTCCGTGTCAGAGCATTAGTAGTATTGAAGGTTCTCACCAAAGTGGCATTGCCTATCGACGGTGGGAGTTAGTCATTTGGCAAAGCGAAGAGTAAAAACCTCATTTTGAGACATACAATGGAAAGTGGGCGTATCCTGAGGTGCAGGCTCAGGGTGCGGAGATGCAGCAGCTTGGGAAACCAAGAGGGTGAACGCGGTAAAAGCAAGGACGGTAAAACGCATGGTGAGGTTGGTATTGCTCAAAGAGAAGCAGTGAAGTGCAAAGTGGTTGACCAGAGAATATATACCACCCCGGATATCGCCCAAGATAAAAATACATGGACAGGGTTGGTGCCTAGTGGATAGTTGGGGTCAAGTTGGAAACAGGGCTCCGCTGGATCACCACTAGAAGGCGACGGACATAGACGTAGTGAAATAGGAAGGCGCAAGCTTTTGAGGTCGGAAACGAAAACTGAGAGAACATGCGGGGAACATGATACAGAAGAGTACAATCAACGATGAACAGTTTATCCAATGACCTGCAATAGCGCCAGATACCTATCAAGCATGTACTGTCTTTTGTTATTTCTTGACCCTGCCTACCAGTTCTGTGTCTATCTTTATCTCGGGCCGCAGACCCAGTCCAAAACCAGGAACCAAATGCTAACTTTAGTACCATTCTGTCTCCAGCCGACCTTCCAGGATTAAAGCTTGAAACTCCTGCGCGATAATTTCGTCATCCCTTGCCGTACATCCTCCCTTTCAGTCCAACCGGCATCCTAAAAGGTCCAACCGCAATACCGGGTGTCTCTTCTCTCACCGTGATGCTTCCAACGCCAACAATGCATTTATCCGCTTCCTCTTGTGCTGCGGGTGACGGTAACGAGAACGGAGAGAGGAATAAGCCCATATCATCACGTTTCCTCAAAGAGTGGCTTCACGCGTTCAGGAGCACCGGTTCCTCCAGGTAAGAAAAGACTTGACATGCCGTCTCCGACCCTGGTGGCAGCATTTAACAAGAGCGAGTTGTTCCATTGCACCACACTTTCGAGCAATCAAACGATTTATTTCCATCGAAAGCGATTGACCAGTTGATAAAACGTAGGTCAAATCATAACAGGTTTTTTGGCAAGTGGGAAGAAGTTCCACAAGCGCAGGTCCCGTCTGAAGTCCCTTCCACTTGAAAATCGCAAAGGTTGAGGAAACGGGCGTTCAGGGAGACGTTTGGCCAATCCTTGCATGCCGTCATCAAGATCCTGGATCACTAACAGAAATTTTGGAGGTGATGGTAGATGAGATATTTTTGGCTGTCTGCCGGTGCAGCTGGTCATTCGGCCAAGGGCCGTGGAATGTTATATTCCAGGGGTTTCGGGGGTTTAAGGAGGCACAAGAGGCTGGTGCCAACTTGGAAGTGGGTCCCGGCTTCGTGGTGCGATGCTTCCATCATTACCACTGCCCGTGGTCTCGCAGGCCAAAGTACGTCGCACTTCTCGAAAATTGTTTCTGCATTTCCGGCAACGTCATCCCGGTGGCGTCTCCTGTCCGTTCCTAGAAAGTACGCGCGACAGGCTCTCGGAAGGTGAAGGTCAGCGTGAGGAAGGAGAAGGTAATGAATCTAATGCCATTCCAAGTTAAAGATGAGTATCATCTGTTACAGGGGTAGCATGAAAGCGGCGGATACGTGCAGCACGGACCAATCGTTGTCTCGTGTATCACGTTGATATTTGAAAAGCGCCATCGAAAGGAGGTTATGTCTCATCCTTCGATCTCAAGGGTATATATAGGGGCGGGCTGTACGAGGAATTGATGGTGATATATATATATAAGTGCCGGCTGTGATTACAATGATTATCATCAGGACGTATGTCTGGGATATTAGTATCCCCGTCCGGACATTGCCATAATCATATCACATCTTGTACACACACTCTCCTTGTGCTCGAGCCTTCACAAAAACAAAGCAAATAACCAAGAGTCTTAAACCAAATTCCGTTTCACGCAGCTCCTCCACCGCGGGATGGCCAAACGTGCCCCATTCATCGTCATCGAGGGTCTCGACCGGTCTGGCAAGACAACCCAGACCTCCCTCCTACACGCCCGCCTTGAATCCTCCGGAATACCCACAAAACTGCTCAAATTCCCTGGTAAACCCCCTCCCCTCCTCACAATCCAAAAAAACACTACTATTCACACCAAGTTCTTCCACGCGTCGAAATGTTGATTACTCTTCTATGACATGACCTACCACACACCAAAAAGACCGTACAACCGCAATCGGCAAAATGATCGACTCATACCTGCGATCGCAGTCTGACCTCGATGACCACGCCATCCACCTCCTATTCTCCGCTAACCGGTGGGAACTCGCGTACGTCCCTAGTAGACTCTCCACTTCCTAATCCACTCACAAAACATACTGATCTCTCCTTCTCCCGCAGCTCAACAATAACCACCCTCCTCAACTCCGGCACCGCAGTTCTCTGCGACCGTTACGCCTTCTCCGGAATTGCCTTCTCCGCAGCAAAACCCTCCCTCTCATCCACATTCCCCCAAAACGACGCACTCTCATGGTGCCGAGCACCCGACGTTTCGCTCCCCGCGCCGGATCTCACCATTTTCCTCGACATCACACCCGAACAAGCCAAGCTCAGGGGTGGGTACGGCGAGGAACGTTATGAAAAGGAAGAGATGCAAAAACGTGTACGCGAGGTATTTGATCGTCTCGGGGCGGAGATGGCTTCGGAGGATGATGTCAACGGGGAGAAGCGGTGGGTCGTTGTGGATGCCGGGCGGGAGAGGGACGTCGTGGCAGCTGAGCTATGGAAACTGGTTGAGCCGTTGACAAAGGGAATTGGCACAGAAGTAAAGAGATTGTGGGAGGATAAACTGAATTTTTCTTAGGCAACTACTTCCTGCAGCCTACGAGGTCGAGATATCTTTATTATTGATCTTTGCTACACGAATGCCGTGTGCTAATTATAATCCATTTGTAAGGGCATTGCCAACGCGTGTTTCGAACCAAGGAAGATCAAAGGAGAGTAAATGAACGAGAGGAGTAAATGCGACAGATAAAAAAAAGAATATGGAAGGAGGGTGATTCGATTTATCATAATGTACAACGCGCCGGAAGCAAACCAGAGGAACTAAAGGGATGTCATGGAAGTGAAGAGAAAAAAAAACGATCAAGACGGAGGAATAAACCAATTGAAAGATTGAGATCGACAGAAAAACGGGAGGATCATAATCAACACTGCTGACATCTCCACATTACGCCAGCTTATCCCGTGACCAACGTCATAAATAATCATGCTTCCACGCCTCTAATAGGCGCGAGGAATCCGAATCCGATAACGGCCACAGCGGCCCAGTACTCTTGTCATGCAGTCGACGAGAACCGTGAGACAAGTACTGCAAGGGCAATCAGGGCACCCCATCGCCATTTCTCCCACAGGAGTTGACTCCACGACGCAGCCCATCCAGCCGCAGCATTGCGTGCCTCATCTTGTTTCTCGACGGAACCCGAAGCCGCGGAGGCCCCGGTCATCCGCGCCACTGCAGACGCCGAGGGTGAAGGACGCACAGTCGATGTTCCAGATCCTGCCTGGGGCTGGGAAGACGCTACAACATTCACTGGTGCTGTCTTGGCAGAAACAGGAGAGGTTGCTGATTGCGATGAAGGAGAAGCTATTGGGGGAGTCTTTCCCCTTTCCTTTTGTGCCATATTCGGAAGGTCGCGTGGAGAGGGTGTACAATACTAAAGATGGGTCGTTAGCGAATACCGTAGAGGGGTTAAAGGAGGGTGATTCAGTATGATAACCGGTAGCCATGGGTCACAGCCATGGGGTATATATGGTCCAGAACAACCAAAAAAAGTACGACGTACCTCAGCGAACACCTCCCGGAAGCGGGGCTGTGTCAAATTCCACTCATGGCTCCTGGCAGCATATGCTCGCCGAACGTCCTCCGACGAATTGAGCGATCCCGTTGTCATCTCGTCCGAAAGCATAAAAGAAAGAAGGCCGGTTAGTCTGAAATAGAAAGATTGTTAGTATATAGCCGTCGTTTTGATGATCAATGGGGTGGGGGGGAGCTGTCGTCATAGACTCTGCCACGTCGGTAGGCAGAACGGGGTGGATTTCGACCGGAATCACATATTGACAATGGAAATGAGACAAGGGAGAGGTTAACTACTCACATTGTCGCAACACTCCATGCTGGGTTCCACTGAGTCACCGGGCGTCAGCACATGCCAGCTAACGGACGGGGGTCGCAAACCCAACTCACTGTGCCAGGATGAAAATCCGACATTGAAAAGCAAATCTTTTTGTCGGGCTGAAACCTCCCAGATGGAGTGATCATCTATACAAGTCCAGCTCAATTGAGACAGCACCGTGAGCGTATATCTGAACACCAACGCACCTTGATGCCGGGGGGCTTAAAAGGATATTCAGAAGGAAAAATAAGCTGACCGTGGTATTCCCCGCCTGCATACGGCGAATCTGGAGGCCCCCGCTACAACCATCAAAAGTAAGGGGGCCATGTCAGACGAGTCAAGGCTGAAGATGGACGCACGATAATGTAGTCCCCTACAGGATGAAAGCACCCATGAGCAACCAAAAGTGACCAGGAAGATCAGAAGCATTAGCTGCTGGAACTCACATGTGAGGATATTCTTCTCGTCAGGTACTGCCCAAACAAAGGGGGGCGGTTCCTTCTGCATGGCAACGTACTCCTTGCTGAGCTGGATTGCGATATAGGTAAGTCATATGCTTGTGGCCAGTGAGTATGAGCTGAGCGACGTACGCGTTTGTGAGCGGCTTTGCTGGCCATGTCGGTGCGTGGTGGATGGTGGTGAGGAGGAGAGGTTTGTCAGGTCTAAACAAAAGCAGGTTTATCTCCGTGGGAACCTTTGCCCTCTTGGAGTGAAGGCGATGAGTGGGGCACCCCTGAGTCGGATAATTAGTCTGTATTTGCTGACAACGCTGAGGCCTGAGGGAGGAGTGCTGAGCAAGGTCGTGATACGGAGTTAAGCACCACAGTTGCGACTCGCATTTATACGTGGCTTCTTTCACGGGAAACAAAATAATGTTGTTTCTTCGTTGTTTTTATCCAGGTATCCATGTTATAGGAATATCACAGGTGTCCTTGTACTGAGACCACGAACATAGTTCATTGCAGTCCCCATCCGCATGACACAATGGCAGAAATCTGCTTTGAATTAGTGCAGTGCAATGCGCGTTTTATGGTCAAGAAACTCCGACATCACAAATCTCTAAGTTTGTGTTGTTGGTGCACATTTACTATCACGTTAAGTCTATGCAAGAACAGTGGCACACCCAAGCATACAGGACTTGTAAGACGATTCGTCATCTAAGCACCATGCGGAAGCTCTACGATAGCTATCAAATCTCCAAGTACCGGCAATTATCCCTTTCCTAGTATCCTCCTCCGGTATCTAAGCTCCAATATTCACAAGTGTATAGTATCATGTATGCGACCGATGGCCTGATGGCCACTTAGAATCCCGTTAGGCTAGCACTACAAAACACAAAGATAGAATAACATGTGCATCATTCAGCCCCGTGCATGTATCAAGCACTCGGACCTGATGTCTCTTGCAACTTTTTGTCATTGCTATGCTCATCTTCGCGAACCCTTCAGGGTGCGCTCGATTGCATTTTCGGCCTGTTTCATCCCGACACTCGATGGTTATTCTGTGTCCCCGATGCCTCCGAGCAAACGGCCAGATCACCAGGTTCAATGCATCTGTCCATCAATAACGCAGCGCCAGCTTGAATTCATAACCCATCACTTGCAACAACCCCTCGGGCTCAAGCCAAAACCGCGAACTCCCCCCTGGTAATCCACAAAAGATTAACACTCGACAGCATACATCGTGTACTGCACCATGCTAACGTGCAGTCCACGTTTCCAACCCATCCTTGCATTTTCCTCAACACCGTGTCCAATACCACGTACCAGGAGTCCCCGACAACATTCCTGCTTAAAGACTACTGAAAAACTTGCCACACCGCGGTCCAACCAGTTTCATTACACAACCTCAGAACCATGACAACATAACAAATCTCGAGGTGTGACCACCACCTCACTCCAGGTCTGGGCTTACGGGCCTTTGGAAACGATGCTGGAAATACCTTGATCTCAGCGTAAGGAGCATCCCGAATCCGACTTCTCGACGGAATAGGCATTCTCCCGGAACACCACTTGCCATGCGCCCGCCACTACAGAACTTAGCTCTCGACAGTCTGCCGAATGTGCCACTCGAGGCAATGACTCACTCTGTCTGAATCGGACACGTACTTAGTATAAGAATGCAACAGTGTAGCAGGCTCGTTGTGATGCACAGCCGTGAATGATGAGGCCAGTTAAATTTGGCAAGGGGGATAGTTGAAAGAGGCCGAGGTTAGCCATTTTGATTAAATGTTGTTTTTTAAAAGACGCACATCACCGGAACGTTTCTGGATCAGATCGTGGTGGTACAAGTCTGACTTGACCATGATGATTCAAAATCAATAACAAATCCCAACGATAGGTAGTGACAGCGGGTGATGGTGACGACAAACGTTATAAACCAGGAAGGAAGGATTCTTGACTAGAGTTCCCATGTAATACAACAACTGCTGTTGTAATTGAAGATTACAAGGACGCTCTTGCTACCTATTGAAGCCGTTGGTTAACCAACAACCAGAATGAAGGTACCGAGCCGGATAATCATGTTGGAGATAAGAGGGGAAAACATCGTAAACACTCTAGATGCCTGTCCAGAACATGTCCATACCTTAGCTTTGAGCGCGTTCAACTTCGACACCATTGCTGTTCGGACCTGGAGAAGAATGCAAGACTCCACAGCAGCTTCGTCACTCGAGAGGTAACGCACGGCCGAGTTTCGAGCATTGATACGGACAGAACATTACGACAAGCCAGCATGACTTCTTATGGGCATTGGGGTTAGAGACCAAGAACGCTGATATGCAAAAGGGGATCCACTTTCTGTTACGTCAACTTTCGGGGGAGGTCAAAGATGGTTTCATGGGGCAGGACCTGAGTTACAACAAATTCCAGACCCCGGTCAAAATGACGGTGGATAGCGTTGTGGAGTTCATGGGATTGATTTGAACACCGATACGTCTCAATACCAAGCGACGCTTGACGCAAAAACGAGTACAGAATATAGAACCCGCTAGTCAGTGAGGTAATCCCCTAACTGATAGCGATGCTTGCAGGACATGGCAAGCTACAGACTGACTTCGTATCGAGGGCTGTTACAATTCGGCGTGCCTGAACTCCGCTGAGCGATATTAACCCGCCGGATCCTATAATACATGGGCGTCATGGATTTCCCGCACCCGCATCCGTGCTATGATGTGTTATGGTCAAATAGGACTAGGAGCGAAAGAAGTGGTGAAGAGTGATTAACGACATGAGCAGCTTCGTGACAAATGCATTTCCCTCGGGCAGACAATAACGGAACAGTCAACAGTAGTTAAGCCGTCCACACCATTGTTAGCTCTATCACAACTAGAGTATTGCATGGTACCAGGCACAAACAATAACTAGAACAAGAGGAGCTCCGCCGTCCTATGCCATTACTTCTGCGGGTATCCGCGGGCCACGGTGCGGCAGAATCTGCCGGCTGTTCATACACCAGTGTCTTCGAGGGGACGTTACTCAGAACACTGGTGTGCCTCGTTCTTGAGCAGGAAGGTGAGAAATTGACTGGTGGGGATGAGGGTGTTCTTGAGCATCGCTCACGAAGCCGTGATTCATGGAGACAAAACGTCGGCTGACCGTAAAAACCCCCACTTATCGCCCCCTTTCACATAATCCCATTATTGATAGCATCGCCTAGTTTTCGCTCGTCGCACGCTCGAGACCCGATGCAACATATTTATGACCCTGACGTCGCACGCTCGCGAAAGGCGTATTGTGAGTTAGGTACTATTTGGTGTGCCTCATCTAGCTAAAATTCACTCACAATTGTGTGTAAGGCCGTATAAGCAAATTTCGTATTTAGCGATGTAGCCATTCTCGCATGCTATAAGCGTCTACTGCCACCGTTCTCCGAAGAATTATCATAGGCACATTCTCAGGAGGTTGCCACCCGGTGAACTTTTGATGATATCATTTCGATGAGCCGTGCGGACATCAAAGAACAACCGGAGTCAAAAGCCACTGGGGATAATCCAAGCTGGAAACTCGATCAATCTGGAGGCTCAGTGAAAGGATGGTGAGCAAAGGCCGTTCCCTTTGCCTCCGATCAGCTCCATGCATGCTAGCGCTTGTTACTGGCACGGTTGAAGATTAAAACTGACTCCGACAACGAACGGATGTCATGGAATCCTGTTGCTAAACAGCCGAACCAATTAGTCAACACTCCTAGCCCGACTACCTGACATACTGTTGGAAGCCTGGATTCTGAGCTCCGAGAAACACAGAGGAGCCCTTGACTGATGACACATTTCACCTGCCGGGAGAAGGTTTCTGCGAAGTGAGGAGAATACATGTCCACGAAGACAAAGCCGTACATACCAGTGCCGGCTCGAGTAGCACCTCGCTTTCTAAACCTGGTACGTCACCTTAGAATTCCAAAAGCCAAGTCTCAGGGATATACCGCGGGGCCCGGTACAACATGTTTTCTTCCTTCCGACCAAGAAGGAAGGAGTATTTCCATTAATCACCAATGCTTCTACGGATGACGGTCGGTAAGAAGGCTCAAGCGCTCAGGGTCGATAGGGCCGCAAAAGTTGATCGGTAAAACTGTCTGTACTTTTTGCCTACTTCAGTCACTTCAATCGGCGGGAACCAGAGGGGCAGGGGCATGGAGGGGCCACTAATTATATTATCCATTTAGTCGCTTGGCCCCTTGACGTAGCGCAGCAATTTCGAGTTGCGGTCAAGCCCATATGGAATAACGTCGAATTCCGACGCTTCCCAAGCCTTCCGCGTTACCAGCCGATGTCAATTTCAAGCCCACTCCGTGCCCTGTTTGTGCACGTTTGTTCACCAACGGCTTCTGTGATGGCGCTTCGTACTACCGCGTTCTCAAGTTGCCAAGAGGACTAGCACCACGGATTGAAGTCTTCAATTGGCTCGTAGGGTCCGCGATTCGGATGACCTTCCATTCTCTGATGATCTGACTAAAGACTCAAGAGGTATCACAAGGTGGCCAGACTTCGTTTTAGCGTTAAGGAGAGTACCCAAAAATGTGGATATTGAATCGCGTGTGGCTCGATGCACTAACAGGCTAGATGTGGGCGGCAAGGATGTGATGGTGCTCTATTGGAGGACAAGGCACTCCTATTTCGAAGGAGGGACTGGGACATCGATACTGGGGAAATGAATGATGGGTTTTTGGGCAGAATTGAGCATGATATGGACTACTCGTGGTGGGGAGATTCTCCATGTCGTCAGATGGGCAGATAAAAATTAAGCAGAACATATGAATACAACATCAAAATAGGAAGCATCGAGGATACCAATGATGTATCTAACGTCACTCTTAATAAGCCACCAGGGACTTCTGGGTAGTCTGCCTAGAGCACAGCCCTTTCGGATGTTTCGAGGAGCCCCTCTGCCCTCCTACGATCCTCTTCGGGGTCACCCGAAGACCAAGACCAGTTCCTTTCAGCAGCGCGGAATGATTCATCCAACAGAGTCTCCAAGACCTCTTCACCCTCCTTGTAGTTATCGTACTCCGAGTTCGCAAAGACATAGAGATGACCCTGTCTGATCGAGGCATCAGACATACCAACAGCACGTGGGACGCGGATAGCATTGTAGACGTCTGCAATCCGATTGACGTCCCTGATGGTGGGACAACGCGGGGTGGATGGATGTGCAAGAAGGGCAGCAAGGATGTAGGCGTCCTAGACAGTCAGAATGAGAAACGAGGGACTTCACGAGTCAAAACGAGAAAAGGGGCAATTCACCTCAAGGCCTACACCCGCACCCGCACCCAAGTGCGGTACCATTGCATGAGCCTACCAATATACAACATCAGTACTTGATAGAAACGAGCCTGGGGGTAATGCCACTAGGCAACACTCACGGAGTCACCCATAAGAAACACCCGTCCTTTGGCAAAAATATCCAAATGATTCAGGTTATGTAACGCCCACTTCGTTGGACGTTGAATGCACTATCTACTGGTTAGACAAGGTTCGACAGGAAAACTCACTCGTACCTTCAGAAGTGCCTGGAATTCCTCCTCCCATTCAGAGAATGTATCCAAAAGCTCGCGCTGAGAAACGTCAGTGTTCCATGGACCGTTCCAAGTTGTGCCATCCTTGGACTTGTCGTAGACGGTGGCAACGACATTGATTTGTTTGCCCCCAGAGACCGGGTATACCACTGAATACTGTGTGACAAGGACGATCAGTGATCCGGAAGTTGGATTCACAAGGAGCTGTATCGAAATTACCTTATTTTTACTGACGTACTAAATTCAACATCGGCCACAATTGTGGTCTTTGTTAAAACTTGGGCCATGAGCTTCTGTAAGGACTGGACTCACCAGAACTCGGGTCAGGTTCAACGCCCTATGTCCTGGGTATATCTTTTCCAGATCCTCTCTGGCGACAAGTCCCCGATACGCGATCGTACCGGACCAGACGGGTTCCAAGTACTTTGTATACTTATCGGGGCTCGGCAGACGCGTGAGGAATAGCTGCCTTACGGTCGATTTGATGCCATCAGCGCCTATTAGAATATCGCAAGTCTCAACGACATCATTGCTGAAGTGTAATGTGATTGGCCCTGTCGGAGATGACTGGGTGTAGTCGACGAGACGATGCGAGAGGTGCAAAGCACATGGAGTATTGACAGGTCGATTAGAGCCGGAGAGGGGGAGGTGTTCGATGAGAGTACGTTGAAGGTCTGCTCTGTGGATTGGTAAAGAGCCTCCTGGATATATCAACATTTGAGTGATAGGTGCTTGGAAATGAGAGATTTATAGACCATTTTGAACTATGTCCAGAATCTTGTGTCCCTTCTGTTCGTCTGCTTTTCGCGCTTCAAAGACCGTTCCTAGTAATGTTACGTTAGCTTATCTATTCTGCACCAATGTAACAGGAGAACTTGCGTGGGACGAGGTCAGGGAGGCGATCAAGAAACGGAATTAGCGTATCCGCTATACCAAACTGCTCCATCATCTTTATCGTCCGCGGCCACACCACGATCCCCGCGCCAATTTCAGAAAGCTCTGGCGCAGCCTCATAGATATCGACTGCGAATTTCTGGTCCTTGTCGAAGGCGTCGAGGGCCACTGCTAAAGTGAGACCTGCCAGACCTGCGCCGCTGTGAATATATACCATCAATCCAGGAATCTGACGGAAAAGATATGGACATGGACCTACACTATGGCCACTCGTGTGCGTTGTTGAGACATCTCGTATAGCGGGAAGTAGAATACTGGTGAATATGGTGAAAATCGAGGTAACCTGCAGAAAGGGGGAAGCATTTGGCCACCATTTAATATGTTGCGAAAACTGATAGGCCCATGTAGCGGTAGAGAGTCTATCGATGAGAGCTATGCAAGCGAAAAATTGCTCTGAGCCAAGCTAATTTGTGGCGTTCGTCAGCAGTCTAACTTTTTGTTCGCCCTGACAGTGTCTGAAATAACGAAGATGGATACACAAGGACCAGCAGATATGAAGTCGTAGTAAGATCCAGCGTTTCGATCCAGATAAGAGGTGTGCTGCGCCCAAATTGCGGTCCTACACTGTCCATATTGGGGCCAAGTAGCCAGAAAGTAGCCGTCGGAACAGCAGAGGTCGGGGTATTCCACAAGGATGAAACGCTAAGCAAGCGGGGAAACACCTATAAGAAGAATTAGATCATCGTAAAGGCCATTGATCTTAAACCGACGGGGTGTGCCAAGAGCAACAATCTTGGTCGAGGAAGAGTGCATGCCAGGTGCATGGACGGTTGGAGGAAAACAATGATTAATCAACGTGGCACATTCGTGATGTGGAACCCAAATAACTGAGAATAGATATATTCAATGTCCTGGTCAGGCACACCCACTCTTTCCAAGGAGCCAAAGCAGTTGAAGTGGGTTCTCGACATGTTGGCCCACTCAGTTGTCGGAGAGCGTCATGGTATGGAACAGTTGTGACGCATCGCATAGCGTGACAAAGTTGAGCTTCTCAACTCCGACCTGCTCCTGACTCCGTAACTGCTCTTCAGAAATTGGCTGGCCGCCATTTTTACCCTCTAAAGAGTTTCCTGGTGTTTGTTTCTCTGTATCGCTACATAGCAAGGTCTGTCCAATTCCTGGAGGATCACGGATGTCCGACGCGCTCCTTCCCAATGCCTTGAATGATGCACAACGCGAAGGTCAATAACTTGAGGACAGCGTAAGCCGGTGATCGAGCTCGGACATACAGCGGCTGCGAGGGCACTCGATAACCGATTGATGCCTGCTTTGATTCTTACCATAAAACAGTCCATGCGGCTCAAAAAACTACGCTCGCCTCTCCTCCGCTCTCATACCAGCATGTCCTTTAAGCCTGAGGAAAGCTACATTATCCACAACATCATAGACCCTCGTCCAGTGCAAAGAAACGGACCCGAACGCCCATTGACTCTGTGTAGCCGCCTCAATTGCTACGCTAAGGTAAGAGTCTGCTCCCAAGCTACTCCCGTAGATGACACCTTATCAATTCTACCCTGCAGTGGACTATCAATGGCATCACCGGGGATGGTGATTGTGAGCGCTACATAATTCAAAATGCAGCCACCAAGTGTTTTGCCCATTCCAAAGAGCATATCGTAAGTACCATATCCCGATGTTAACGGATACATTGTATTTATCATCAACAGTCGCAGGCCGTCACCGAAAGCCCAAAACCACTGACTTGCTGGAAGATCAAGGTCGTCAGTCGATGCATGTACCGTGTACGGCCCATTCAACCTATGAATCTACGGATGTTTTTCTGATAGTCGATGTACAGATTTATGACCCAGCCACTCAGCTTTTCTGGACCAGTCATGCAGATTCGGATGAGGTGGGTTGGTAGGATGAAAGGCTGCGAAAATTGACTCAATCCTCGCCGCCATAGATTTTCCTCGAACCATTTTCGCCCGGTTCTGACCAGTGGTGGGCGATTTCTTCGGAGGATTGCACTTTAGGTATGACATAGAAATATATATTTCGTCACCGCAGACCTTCGGAACGTGATGAAGCCTCGTACATATGCATAGACTCCTTATCTTTATTGGCAAATAGATTACGCTGATTTTATACTCTCCATGTTGATATGATCGTGAGTCTCTAGACACTGCGCATAATCCAAGAAGACCCACTTGCAACGGGAGGAACATTACTCCCGGAGCTGATTGAGTGGTGAAGTGGACTACAAATAACTGGTGGATTCAAGATGAGTATCAGTACAGATCGAGCCAGCTTAGGGCACCTACGCTCAAATAACACAATCCCAACGTCGCCACGGAACTGCCAACGCCATTAGGAGACTGTCACGCAATCAAAATTGCAACAATGTGCTGCTGCTGCCAAACAATGGGTCAGTGTTCCGAATGAAGTGCCAAAAGCAGCTTGCATGGCAGATGTTGTACCTGCCCTAATTATAGCAACATGTCACGTAAGGGCACCATGCTGTGTTCCCACAAAAATTAAGAGGTGTGATTAGTTTTGTTGGGTTGGCAAGTCGAGTCGTCGACCTATGGCACGACGGAGCACAGGAAGTTACTCTATAAAGTACAATGACTCACGTATATAACATATAAAACTACCCGACGCTAGCGTAATATAATATACTCCACTCTCTATCTTTCACTCGATCCACTACCTTCCGCAATAGGTTATGGGCCCCGCCGACGCACATACACTGAACAACATTGAGGGAGACACTACTATGATGACTGTCCCACAGGGGACAGAACATCCAGTCAATACGACACCTACTTTTAATCTCTCATGTAAAATAGATAAGCTAAAGGATGATAATTGGTTAGCCTGGAAAAGAAGGATCATCATTCTATTCGGGCTACACAAAGTCCTTGGCTACGTTGAAGGAACAGTTCCCAAACCCAATGAAGGGGGCCGAGAAGCCCTAGAAGCATGGGAACAAAATGACAGGGTTGCTCAGGCCCTAATTGCTACTAACATAAGCGATGACCAAATAATTCATACCGACAATGCGGATACTGCTGCCCAAATGTGGCAGAACCTAAAGGCAGTCCATGAGTCTCGTGGACAGTCTACAATTACAGCAATGCGTCGTGCACTATAAGTTTGAAGGACAAGATGCCACGCAAATTTTTAAAATAATCTTCTATGTTCAACATCACGGAACGTTCAGTATCATTTTTCTGCAGCATCAGTGAGAGCATCGTCAACACCACTTGATGATTGTCTTCCACGACGCCCGTCCATCACCAGCTTGGACGTCCCCACGCCGTGATTGAATCATCCAACCCCAGTGTCAGTTACTTTGAAAATTCACATCGTCAAGGAGGAGGCTTCCCCTAGAAATTCGACCACTTCCGAGGTTTCCGTGGGGAAAGTGCATGCCTAGTGGTTCAACTTTAGTGACCTGGAAGTGTTGAATTTAATCTGAACACCCATTACCGTACTTTGTTGCATATGTCACGCTTATACGTGTTTGTACTAGCGCCCAGACCTGTCGTTTCGTCATCGTATGAATTAATTGCGGCAGGAACAGAGTTTTTGGTTGACATACCGTGTACTCTATCCTGTCGCTTTCTGTCTCGTTCAGCTAGAGCCAGCTGGAGTTTCTGTTTAGCCCCAGTGGGAGTAGCTGTCAGGGTTGACCTCCTAAGCGAGAGGCGGCTTGAGGCTGCGGGAGCCTAGTGGATTGGACGTTGACGAGGGGTGACAGCTGAGATTCTTATTGCCGCATCAAGTAAAAGATAGAATCAAGGCCCGAAAAGCTAATGTGAGCGTGCACCTCGGTGAGGTTCAGTTGCGCCGCAAAGGGAATGAAGGGGTGGCTTGGCTGCTCGTTACCTATGATATTCCGGTGACCGTGCATCCGGGGGTACAGGAGTCCAATGAGCTTTACTTGGCGGACGCGGATGATATGATACATACTTCACACAGCCAGGCCGCCAAGGGAGTACTTATTACTGCAGAGGGCAGGAAGTGCACCTAGCCCCGCGTTCCGCATTCGGGGTGATCGGATGCCAGACGTCTCCATATCTCACAATTATCTGGGGGTTATCCCTTATGGCCGGAATCAAAAAATCCTTCTTATGCAGGGCAAGGAAGACCTTCGAGGAAGGATACTGGGGACATTGGGATCCACTGTGAGTGGAGGACCGTGTAGTCCACGGGCACAGCGCGTACAAAATCGTCGACCACCTGTCAAAGTCGCCTTTTGTTGGCATCCCGGAAGCATATCGAGCGCGCGTTTTATGTCTCAACAAACACATATGCACTAGGCTAACGGAGCAGGAGTTTGATCCGGTCTGCCGAAGATATATGTGCGCAGCTACATGTTCACGATACTCGGTACTCCATTCTAGGCGGTCAATAGCGACCTTACCGGGTGACATATATCGTCTACTAGCCAATGCGGGGGGATATATCACCAAGAGGACTACTTAAACTCACACCTTGACTAGTTCACTCATCCCAAATTCAACGAACAACCATGCTGAGCACTGCACCTCCCTCTCAAGCTCATAACCAAGTCGAGGGCCAGGGCGTCAAAACCCGACAATACACCAAAGCCCCCGGAACGGCATACGTCCTCCCTTCTGACGAAGAGGAGCGCCAAAGGTCTGTGCCCGTTGTCCTGGAGCGACAATGGCTGCTCATCGCCTGACTTTGCGCCAACAGGTTAACGAAGCAACACGCTTTCCTCAAGAGGGCATTCGGCGGGCTTGTCTATGCACCGATAAAATTGACCAGCCAAGATTTTGTTCTCGACAGCGCAACAGGCACTGGTATGGTGTCCAATGTAGTCTCGAAAGGCGCGTAACACTGAATAAAGCCGACGTTAGGCATCTGGCTCCTAGAGCTAGCCAATCAATCACCAAAGGGTGCGCAATTTATCGGGATTGACATCGAGTCCCGGCTTTTCCCCCACGCAAGTACTTTGCCGCCCCGTGTCGATTTCCAGGTCCAGTCTGTACTCAACCTGCCCGATGAGTGGACAAACAAGTTCACGTTTGTCCATCAACGGCTCTTGATCGCGGCTCTCCGCACGACAGAGTGGCCTCAGGCGTTCAGAGAGATATACCGCGTATTGAAGCCAGGAGGTTGGCTACAGATGTTGGAAGGCGACGATTGGGTCGCGGGGCCGGTTATGAAGATCTTCCAGTCCATTATGACTGAGTTGGGAAAATCCCGCGGCATTGATCTGTGGCCGAATGTGGGCCCTGCACTAAAGAGCTATCTGGAAGATTGCGGATTCGTGGATGTACGGGTAGTTCGAGAGAGTACTCCCATAGGTCAATGGGCTGGCCAGGACGGTATAGATGGCAGGGAGGATATGCTAGCGCTCCAACGCGGGATCAAAATACCGGTCCTGGAAGGCGGAGGGTTCGGTTTCGTCAGTAGTGAAGCCATGTACGATGATTTGCTAGACAGAGTTGCGCGTGAGATGGATTCAACGCCGGGCGCGGCTTTCTGGTGGGTAAGAATTTGCGCCCGGAAACCCGAGGCAGAACCAGGACAGTAGATATATAGCTCTGTTTATATTATCAATCTGTTTGAGTCGACGTCGTTGGCGTCCTGCGATTTAGGACCAAGGGAAGGGGAACTGGAAGCAAGAAAAGAACAACATACATCAGAACGTCTCAGATAATCATCTTCTATACCTCCCTCCACCCTTTCCCTTGTTCACCAATTTCTTTCTCTCCCGCTCCTCCTCCCGCGCTCGCGCGCTCCGTTGTCTAGGGTCAATCACTTCGTAATCCCTTTCGGCCTTATTAGTTTCCTCTGTGTTGTCCTTCGGGAAGTGAAGAGCGTGGTTAAGGAAACCCGTGTCATTATCTACTTCGATTCCCTCTTCTTCTCCGGGAGCCTCAGCCGCGGCAGAAACATGATCCTTTGCTTCGGTGTCCACCTCAGGGGGTGATGCATCCCCGATCAGCGTAGAACCTTGTAGCATCCCCCGGAAACTATTAAGCGCTGCGAGGACATCACTCTCGTCCCTCTTCCTTCCATCCTTTCCCTTTTTGTGAAGCCCGCGACCTTTGGCATATTTGGAAAGCTCTTGCTCAAGGTATGACTTCTTGGCTTTCTTTTTCGCCCGTTCCTCGTCGCTATCATCCCCTGTTTGCCGTTTTGTAATTTTGCGTATCTCGTTTTCCATTTTCTCAATTTCAGCGCGCCGCGAGTTCCTAACACGAAAAATAGGTCTAAGGAGGGTATTATCAGCTGTATGAAACCCACTGTGTAAGAGCCTGTTCCTTCGCGTGTTGTTCTCGTATCTTGGTAATGTCGAGTTCTTGTTTATCCTTTTTGGATTTTCCGGACTATTGATTTGTTATCGGGAAGTTAACGGTGAGCAGATAGAAAGAGTTCAAACCTTGGAGGGCTCTGATTCTTCTACATTCGAGGTTGGCCCAGATTGTCTGGTGGATACCGAAGGTGGGGCAAGGAATTTCGGAACAGTAATATCAGGCGTTGGTTCATCCAGCACTAGCAAATGACCACCTCGTCAGGAGTGAAAGGAATGGACGCGACCGTACGCACGATCAGGCCGGAACATTGATTTCTTTTCAAAAACAACCGGTTCCTCTTCCGCCTCCTCATCCGCCCCGAAACTGAGTAGCTTGGTGTTCCTATAATCCCATCATACGCGGTCAGACAAATGGGGATGAAGTGAGACCCGGCGTACTTTTTGGCACCTTTACGACGTTCTGCTTCCTCTCGTTCTCGTTGAGCCTGTTCTCGTGCCTTCTGTTGCGCTCGACGTTCAGCAGCAGTAATACGGGGGACAATATCAGGAAATGGGTTGTCGATTATACGTATTGTCTTGATTTTAGGCGGACTGAAGGCGGTTCACAAATGAAACAAAGGCAAGGGAATGCACCGTACATACTAGATCGGCCTTTCGGTCTTCTTGTCAATTTCTTGCGTAAATATCAATAATGGTCTTCGCATACAGTAGCTAAAACTTACCTGTCTCACCAATCTTCATCACGTCTAATAAGCGTGTTATATTCCGAAGGCTCTAGATTCACATAGGGCGTACTGTAGATTGTGTCTCCCATGACCCTTCCAAACAGGGTGTGCTTTCCGTGCAACTCGTCAGCACGATCTGAGTGAACCAAGTGAGTCGGATTATGATAGGAAAGTGCATGATGCGAACCAAGGGTGATGAAGAATTGAGAGTCGTTCGAGTTGCGCGTCCCATTGTTGGCCATAGCAACAAGCCCTCTGTGGGCGAAACGTAGCCGAGGATGTATTTCATCTTCGAATGGTTCTACGTGTACCGACGTCAATAGTTGAGCCCATGATAAACAGAGAGATACGCACCCCCATAGAATGACTCTCCTCCCGCACCAGTACCTGTTTTGTCGCCGGTTTGAACAAGGAACCCTGGAACAATTCTGAAAGTGCGTCAATCATCAAATCAAGTTTTGCCAGGTAACAAAGTACCTATGGAATATGACATTGTCATAGTATCCTGAGTCCAAGTCGATGAGTAGTTTCATACAGCTCTGAGGAAATCAACGGACCCTCCATAGCTAGAGCCAAAAAGTTCCGGCACGCCTTGGGCGTTTCCTTGACATATCCCCTTAGTTGAAACAGAGTGAGTCGTAAACAATAGAGCACACCTTTGCCCATAGTTCGATGTCTATCTCTCCAGCAGTCGTGTCGATGATTACTCTCCCCTTGGTCGGTAGTGCCATTGTGATGTGAACTGAATGTGACTTTGAGCTCGAAATGGCACAGGTTGCCTTGCATTTGTCAGGAGCTTTGGATACAAACAATTACGGCCCGGCCTCAATAAATGTAAAATCATGAATCACCTTCGGGCACCTACAATGCCCATCCTACATCTCACAACAACAAATCATTCATTCCCTTACCAGACGGAGCAGCAATTATACTTCTCATAAAACTTGTGTTCTTGGTTAGACCAGGCAACTACACTGAAGGACACCCATATTGAGGCGCGATGGGTTGAAGCGGAGGCGACTGTGTTGGGTCTCGAGCTGATGGTCCAGGCATATATTGTTACTATTTCAGCAGATTCGACGCAGTAATACCCGGAGGCTCTATTTTTCAGAGCCAGCTTGAAGAAAAGTCAGCTCAGTCTTTGTTGCAAGCATTCGGTCTCCTTATAATGGGCTAATCTGAGGTAAATCCAAGGTTGGCCTTCAGCGTAGATGTACGAGATTGTGCTAGGCGACTCAAGTGGCAGTCGATCCACCCATGCGTAAATATCAAGCAAGCCACCCATTTCTTCAGTAATTATTCGTTACTCTCCTTTGCGGTATTTTTGAGGAGAATATTGTCATGCCAAATCCGGATGTCAGTTCTTTCAAAGCGCTGGAGGGTGCGCGCCAGTGCCGACTGACTGCAGGAGAGGACAACGGCCACCACCACGTTATCGACCGCCATACCTTCCGTATCTTGTTTGGATCTCTTCGCTTCCGAGGTTTCCTTTCTTTTGGTATGCACCCCGTACTAGGTGGCATTCAATTTCCTAGACCCTTACTTACTCGGATCGGATCGCTTCCAAGTCCCCTTTCAAGCCTGCTCTTTGCTTTTGGTCCACCCCAAACACCTGCTGACCTAGACACAGAACCACCCCTTACGGAAGCCCAGGAGGACATGGTCTAACTTTCGTCACTAACTAGCCTTACATG
>JAEUWN010000359.1:0-24518 GCA_018524465.1 Podaxis pistillaris
ATTCATAACAACAAGAAGGGCACTGCCCACCACATCACAGGTTGGGGTCTACCTATGACCCCAAGACAAGTAATCTGGTTATGGTGGTTCATGAACAACTGTCACATCAACATCCACAGCAGGTTCAAAGCATATTTCTTGCTTCAAGAACTGTATCACATCACCTCTTCGACTCTCCCAGAGCATCATGATGATGCTATGGAATTTATATTGAACCTTGAGGGTTACAACCCCAAGTTTTTAGCACCTGGGATGCAGGAGGAATATGTCACCAGGTTAGAGCCCATCCCATGCACTGTACAAGACCATGGTGTGTGCAATATCCTCAAATGAAATGAGGGCAAAGGATTACCAATGCCCTCTGGACTGCAACTATTCAATATTGACCTTTTAGGTCAATATCTTCTAAGACATGGAAACCCCAACACATGCAATGCCTTTAATGGCATTGCATTTGAACAGCAGAAACTTGTGCACCATTGCTGCATCTTTGGGTATGGCCTGGGCCATGCATTGAGTCCTGACAATAAAAGCACCACCCAAAGATTCATGCAACTGTTCATGGTACTGGTAGCAACCCTGCACCTTTACCATTAACTCATTGCACCATACAATAGTCATGTTCCCCCAGAACATGCCTTTGTTCCCCAGAATGGGCCTGTATACTCAATACAGCCCCTAGAAATGACCTTGTACACATCACACAACCTGAGCCTCAACAATGTAGCTCATGTTCTTATTTGCAATGGTATACCCATCTCATGGGTAGACCACTCTTACCTTTTTGGACTGTGGTGGCTCAACCACACCTATCATGGTGACCAATTGCACCACAACTTGTATGATGAATTTGACAATTGCTGGGTCGAATATCTCAACTGATACCATGAGCCACTGGCAATCCCTGAGTGGGATGGATGGAGACATCCCACCCTCAACAACATCAACTGATTCTTGTACTTTGAGTACAAGAATGTATGACAAATGAAGGGGGAACACTTTGCTCCCCAAGGATGGTTACCAGCAGGAGCCTCACCCTTCTTCTGGCTCCTCCAAAATTGTGAGTACCTGCAATGCCTGCTGGAGCCATTCCCATCTCAACTGCAGATAGCTCACCCCCTCATGCTAACCATTGCTGAGCCTTCATCCATGATTCCCAACAAAGCAGTCCTCAACATGGACACTCAAATGACAGAGGCCAATGCCTCTGTAACCACCCCTGTTACTGCTGAAAACCACCTGTTGGATGCAACCATGACTGAGGCCAACACCTCTGCCCTTGCATCCAACCTCCTGTTATGAACTTAATAAATGTTTGCTATACATTTACTAATAATGATTTTTGTTTTATTTATCATTGTTTTATTTGAAAGCTTTAACCTTTAGACCATTTGTCTATTCCATATCTTTCATGAAGTTACTAGAATGATTATGTAATAATAAAGTTGTATGACATTTGATATTTGATATTTGATAGACTATTCTAGATTGTTCCTTAAAGAAGACTTCTTTGATAAAGAACTTTTCATAAAGAAGTCATCTTAACTATTCTTAGTATAATTAGACTTCTTTCCATCCTGAGTCAATCTCTGAGTCGAGCGTTGGTACCTAGAAGAAGTTTGATTGAGTTGGATACTTCTTATAACATCTCACAGTAGATATACTTAGATATACTGTCTGTAGGTATATAAGCTGTCAACAACTAACAAGTAGAAAGCATCATTTCTACTTGGTTAGGTGGAGACTCGAATAGAGCTCTTTATCAACTATAAGTGATACAATTTAAGTGACTCTTATAATCTATATTGCTCTCTAAGTTGCTAGACATTCTATCGAGGTGTAAGACTAATTGTGCAACTACTGTTGTAGTTATCCTGAATGTGTTGACCTTACTGTGTAAGTGAAATGTTGAAAGGTAGCTCATCCATTAGTACATGAGAAGTCTCCTTTGATATGATCTGTGGATACATATTGGGCCTCTTTACAGACTGAAGTGGCCTCACTATAACACCTCCCACCTATTGCCTTCCTGGCTGAGGCTAATGCCTCTGCCCCTTCCTCTCAAGACCTCCTTGGCAAATCCTCCTTGATTGCCTCCTCCTGCTCATGCTTGTCCTCATCACCCTCATGAGTGGGTTGACTCCAACTGTCACGTTCTAAACGAGGTGTCTTAATACCTCATTGTATCCTCTATCAGTGAGGCACTATATGTGCCTTGCCTCTCAACTCTCGTCACAAGTAAAATTGTTACTTGTGCATTAACTTCTTTGACCATATCCTACAGTCTCAACAGGGGGTGTGTAAGGGCTGAGCCCTTACTGTCATGTTTTCCCTATTTCTTGTTACAATTTTGAATCACTCATTTATAATTAATCATTTATTTCTTGTTTGTCTTTGACCTTGATGGATTACTCAATCCATCAAAATACATTCCTTATAATTGTTGTTGTCAGCTGTTGTTAGGACAGCTGACCTTATACTACACATCTAAGTACACCCAATATATCAGGCTTATAGTACTTCAGCATGAACATAAGGTCAAAGCTCTAAGTAAGCCCCTGTAGGCTTACACAAATTTTGCAGGGTGAATTGATCCTAAATAGGAATAAATAATAAACAGCTTGTGTAAATATGCTCCATTGGTTGCCTAGTGGCTGTTTTTGGTGTTCTTTGGTGAAAATGACCATTTGTGGCCATGGGAAAAATAGTTCACAAAAGTTGTTGTGTTTGGTTGTCCTCAACTGTAGAGCAAGACAGGAGCTTTCATGCAGCCCTCTCCAGGTATTAGGAGAGGTGGTGTAGATTAGCTCCTGAATCATCACAAACAGGCTCCATTTGTATGCCATGATACCCTATGGGCTACTCTCTGACTGAGACTTTTCAGTGGCTGTCATTGGGGAACAAACACTTCTGGCAAGCATCAGGAGAGAAATGATTGTCAGGGTTGTGGCCCATTGCAGTAGGTCAAACAACAACCTGCCCTTACATACAGGTTATAAAACTTCCCCAAACCTATCTCATCTCTAACTGCTACCTTGCTCATAACTGACACACCTGGCCAAGTTAGGTGAGTATCACTTCCACAATTTCCTCAAATGAAGAGAATATTATTCTTCAGTTATCCCTGTCTTAATCATCATGTCAAGATGTGTTTTATTCTGACTTGTTTTGTGTGTATATTTTGATGTGGCACTGATGAAGTTTTCTTGCAGAACGTTGGGTGTAGCTTGCTGGAGATGTAGTATAGTAGTGTATAGTTGCTCCTGCTTGTGTTACCTGCATAATGCAGAGCAACACATTGGATTAGTGATACAGTTTGTCTGGACTTGTTCAACTTCACAGATCAAGTCACCTATAGAAATGATTGATTAGAATTTGGCCTGCCCTGAAGGGATGGGCAATGTGTTGATTAAAAAATGCAATCAGTAATTTACTGATTCCTAGAATTGCTATCAGCAGATAAAACCCAAAATCTCTCCTCTCCCTCCTCCCACCAAAAATCTAAAATGGCCCCCATTGGTACTCTCTATGCCACCCCTACACAACACAAGGGCAAAATTGTACATCTCTTCTGCCAACAATATGAGAAACATCTCACAAGCTACAGACAGGGTTGTATAATGGCATAACATGTCTTGTGGGGTGCATTTATATCTTTTCCATGCATGTTGTATCATACAGATTAACAGAAGATTCCATCACACACAGTAATATGCATGTGGGATGACATAATAACTTTTATTTTAGGAGTGGGGTTGATGTCCACTGTCTATGGGCATTGTGTAGAAAAATATGGAGTCCAGTTATGACAGTAATTCTACCACCTTGTCTCTATATGGTGCAGTAAAGTTGGGGAAGGTCCCTCCCAAGCTTGAAGAATCTCAGAAGTGAGGTCTTGGTGGGGTAGTACAGGGATGATGACTATGGAGGGGTCAGACTCAGAGAATGAGAAAGCCCATGCCCAGACTAAGGCTGCAAAGCTGATGCCCCCCACAGTTCATACTTTCACAGCCCCTTCTGTTTTCATTATTCCACCCCCCTATTATCCAGGTGTGCCATGCCCTTTATGCATTACTCCAATACCCTTAACATTGCCAATCATCTGGCATGTTCCTTCAGCACCTGAAAAAGCTGAAGTCACAAGTTGGTTGGTTAACTGAGCTTGGTCCTTTTGCTTGCTATGTATGTTTTGGGAGTGGCTGATATAGAGATCCAGTTATTCTTCATAGATCCAGGAACAGGCTCTTGACCTGCAGATGTAGGATGGCTCATGATAATCATATCCCTAGTATACAAGTTGGATAAGCTACATCTAGCATTGCAATTTGGGTTGGGATGATAGCAAGGACAGAGACCATCAATAGAAAAGTTGGGCACAGCACCAAGCAAGTGTCTTCATTGAGCCACTACAAAACCAGTGGTGGCATTACAAAGAGCCTTGTACCACACCATAATGTGTCAATGTTTTCTGACCAATGACACCCCCTACTCTAGTAAGTTTCCACCTATCTCCACTCCCCTATCAATACCAACTCAGACTAGTCATCAACCTGCTTTCTCTGTTGTGTGTAATATTGGTCATTCCCAAGCTCTCTTAATCATATCTGCAGCCCGTTCCGCAATCATATACACAGAAAACTGCGTATGAGCACAGGGTATGTACGGCTGCCAGTCCAGCTGAGTCAGCTTCCAAGAACATTGTCCCAGCGAAAGGCACCTACCAGAACAGACGCATCAACGATCCTCAATCCTGATGCCTTCTTTACTAACAAATCTGGGTTGACGACCCCCCAGTTCGCTCCCCTGGGTGACATTGCGGCAGTTCCTACGGGATGCAAACCTGACCCTGTGATGTTCCTGATAATGTTGTCGATCTCCTTGTCTGTGGTTGCATTGGCTAGGGGTCCCAGAAAGCCTGTTATAACGTTCTTCCAGACGGGCGCTTTGGCAAACCTCATAGCCTTTTTGACGCCTTCGCGGATGGTGAGGAGATCAAACTCAGAAGCATAAAAGTTTGGATCGATCAACGGATCGTCGAAAGGATTGCTCGACCCGATTGTCACAGAACCACCTTTTCGCCAGTGCGTCAGGCGTTTTGTTCTTAAATCCCAGCATGTTCCAACTTACGAGAAGCAGGGCTGACCAAATAGATAACGGCGCTGTAGCCGCCGCCGAATATCTATGTACGAATACAAGCTGTCAATCAAGGCGAGAGAGCAAGAAGTGCGACTTACACCCAAGACGAGCTCAATGTGCGCAGAGCTGGGACCCGAAGACGGATCACCGAACTTCTTGATGACAGGTGAGTTGTCGGGCAAACGTGTCCACGCAATGTGGCGGGGTAGCACATATTGAACAAACGGTCCAGTCCTGTTGGTTTTCCAAAGTTCTAAAGCCCGTGCTTGCAGTATTGGATCGGAATCCAAACTGTCGGCCATGATTGACCAATGAGCACATGGATCAACAAGTATGAGACCAGACTCTCACTTTGCCCAAGGCCCTACATCAATCGAGTTCGGCGTTAAGCCAAAAGTAGAGAAGAAGATGGGATGGTCTGTGAGGTTCTGCCCAACACTTGGATTGTGCAATAGGGTGGATATATTGAATGCTCTTAAAGTGCCATGGTCGCCGATGCCGGAATGCAGGAGGATATGTGGGGTACCAATTGATCCTCCCGCCAGGATGACCTCCTTGGAGGCGGTCAAGAGGACAGTGTCCGACGAATCGGGGGAGCGAATTTCAACAGTGCGGATGCTTAGGCCCTTTGTTCCCGAGGTCTTGAGGACGCGAGTAACACGAGTATTAACAACGATGTGTAGGTTCTTGCGGGATTTGGTTTGGCTGTCGAGATAGGACGTTGCGGCACTACTACGCGTTCCATCGTGGCCAATTGTGGACTGCAGCCAGCCTGTGGAAATGCAATTGGTCAGTGTCTGGAGATGCGTCGACCTCAAATGACGCACCTAGACCGAGTGGTGTGCCGGAATTCATATCCAGGTTGAACTGAAAATCACCACCCAGCTCCTTACTTGCTTGCAGTGTGGCTGAATCGACAGCCGGGGAGAGGAAACCTGGGAGTGTCACAGGTACCTTGCCCGTGAAACTGTGTACCGCGGGGTCAAATTGGCCTTTCGTATCGTGGCTATCAACAGGGGCTTCAAATTTCTCGTTCTCGTAGCATCACAGAACCAATTAGTACTGACGACGTCAAATAACAAAGTATCAGTTACCTTATTAATGTACATCTGGAGCCTGTCCCAACCCCACCCGGGATCTTCAGTTACTTTCGCAAAACGATCAAAGTCGGAAGCCGGGCCTCGGGTGTAGAACATGCCATCTAGTATGACGATGTTATGGTGCGTGAGTCCATGCCTTTCTTACATACTATCGTTATACTCACTGACTGAACTGGAACCCCCGAGAATGTGGCCGCGTTGCAAGGCGATCGTGCGGCCATTGAGACCTTTTTGCGGAATAGTGGTGGAGTTCCAATCGAGACGAGTCAAAGGGATGCGGGTTGTAGCGAGTCCGGGGATTATGGACTCCGTAACGTTTTCATTTCTGTGAAACCTCAGAGTAAGAAACGGCAATGTTGGCAAGGGACGTACGTTGGTCCAGCTTCGATCACAAGTACGTTGAAGCGGGGGTTCTCTGTAAGCCTACCCGCCAAGACTGATCCTGCTGTACCACCTGCGAGTCGACGAACATCTATGAAGAGCCACAGTTATGCCCAAATGAAGATGAGTACATGCCTCCGACGATAATGAAGTCCCATTTGAGGTTGGGGGCATCCTTGATTGTGTTGTAGGTCGCACAGAAACCGAAGGAGGCCAATCCTACGACTACTGCTAAGTGAATGATCATGCTATAAGCCACAGGAAGTAAGCCTGGGTGGGAGGAAAAGCAGCTTATGAGGCGCATTTATATCTGTATTATGTATGCTGCCTGTATTTCGAGTTGCCCCGCATTCCCTCCGAAGGGTTATGTTGTATCAGCCGGATTAACACATCAACGCGAAGCACCATCAAGCTGTTAACCATGTGTGCCGGACCCACGCAGGGGGTTCTATTTCGGCCGATGTGTCAGGATGCTGGCATTGGGCGTGGGTATTGCATAGAAATGTATGTAGTTCGGTTGTGGTGGTTTCACCATCTTTCCCTTAATTGATGCGCCAAGGGGGATAAGCATCTCGGGGAAGAAGGTTCACTCAGGCTTGACATGCCCCTCACCAACGAGATGTCGCTCAAGAGGTACGGGAGCGGGGACCACGGAGTGAAGAGGGATAGCAAAGATGTCAAGATCAAATTTGTGGAGCTGACACCCCCAGAGTCCATATTTCTATTCGCCCCAGCCCTTTTTGTTTCCTTCCCTCAGTAATCTACTACTTACATGTGTCATACTATGCTTTACTATGGTCTCCGCGTATGTACGACGGCCCACCCCACGCTTTTTATTTTCGACAGTCATCATACCTATGAGACACCTTCCATGCCTCATTCAGAAGTCGTAGGTGAAAAGGAGCTGTTGGTGTTGCAGTAGCCGGCGTTGTGGCTGCTGCGCATGTGGAATGGCACCATAGGGCAGGCGGGTAACGTTGCGTACCTTACGATAGAACTTGGGCTGGATGTGCTGATTGTGCGGTGTGTAGCTGGAGGCGGAGGGATGAGAGGGGTGAATCACGGAACCCCGATGCTTAGACATGCTGCCTCACATCCATACGCCAAGTTCAGATGGGCCCAGAAAAGGAAGATCCGTATGAGAGGTGACTTAGAAACATAACATCGATTTTCAGCGCCCCAACCTCCTCCAGAAGACTCTTAGCAAATGCGCCAACCTCAGACGTCCATCCACTCAATATAACTGCCATGCGAAATCAGACCCCCAGCCACCAACCCACACCGCCCACTACGCATGCAATTTGGCTGGGCTCGGTATGGTCAAGACGTGTCAGGTTGTAGGCTGTAGGTGGCAGGAATGTCGCGTCCGAGGAGTGTCCCGCACAGGTAAGCTGGTTAAGGGTGGAGGCGTTGGGTAAAGTCGATTTTAGACCAGCCTGCGAATTCATTGTCATCTCTGCGCGAAATTAGTTTAGTAGAGAGATTTGAAGGCAGAGACGATGCATGCATCAAAATAGGGCCCACACAGCTAAGGTATGTGTGGCAGGGACCGAGATGAGGGGAGTAAACAACCCCCTCTCATTCCACAAACTCCGGTAAAAGCGTCCCGAGGACTCAGAACTTCCATCGCGAAGTCCAACGATTTATCTTTCCTCACATGCCCAGGGAACCTTCAAGTACCGGTGCACCACACCCACCACTGGACAAGGTGAGAGATGTCCAGATAAGCACCAGCGTTCTTGGCTTGGTCCTTGCTGAAGTAGAGGACGTGGAGCAGTGGAAGGAGGAGAGAGCGAGCCGTCAAGAGGATGGAAGTTCCAATTTGTGACCGGAAACTTCAGGCAGGTGCAGTCGACATCAAACTTAGTCAATCGGCCAGTCTGAGGACTTGAAGTAATGTGGCGGACCTTGGTGTGTCTGGGCAACTAACGTCCTGGGCGCATAACCCTCCCAGTCAACTGCAACATTTACCACAGGCCCAACCTCCTTCATCGTGAAGGAACTGACAGGCGCAAACGGTACTTTTGTGCAGGTTTCGGAAGATTGAGGAAGCCTGTGATTTGGCTTGAGGGCATGAATATCAGTGTGAGTTCTTCGTTGTACGAAACTCGACGTGACAGACAAAGAGGGCAAGGTCGTAGTTTCACTGGGGGGCCCCCCAGGGTGTTTGTAGAACAGCAAAGATCGAACGCGTCTGTCACGTCTCAGGTGTGTGACCGACGGATCCAGAGCAGTGAATGTTTGAATGTTGGGTGTTCAACATTCAACGCGTCAGGGGGGAAACGATAGTCAGGGTTTGTGGCACGCTGCGGTACATAGATCAAACGACCTGCCCTAACGTGCAGGTTATAAAAGGTTATAAAACTTTTCTAAACCCATCTCATCTCTAACCACTAAGTACTTTGCTCATGACCGACGCACCAAATCAAATTAGGTGAGTGTCACTTCCATGATTTCTTTGAATGAAGAGAATATTATTCTTCAGTTATCCCTGTCTTAATCATTGTGTCGAGACGTGTTATATTCTGACTTGTTTTGTGTACGTATCTTGACGTGGCGCTGACGAGTTTTCTCGCAGAACGTTATGCTTAGCTTGCTGGAGATCTAGTGTAGTAATGTATAGTTGCTCCTGCTCGTGTTACCAGCATAATGCAGAGCAATACACTGGATTAGCGTTATGGCTGCCTTTATTTTGTCTGGACTTGTTCAATCTCGCGGATCAAGTCGGCTATGAGCGGCTATGGGAGTGATCGATTAGATTTGGGCCTGCCCTGAAGGGCCTGGGCAACGTGACGATTAAAAAATGCGATCAGTGATTTACTGATTCTCAGAATTGTCATCAGCAGATAAAACCCAAATCTCGTCTCTCTCTCTCTTCCCACAAATATCTAAAATGGCCCCCATCGGCACCCTCTACGCCACCCCTACACAGCACAAGGGCAAAATTGTACGTCTCTTTCGTCAGCTCTACCTGACAGCCCACTCAAATTTCTCCTTTGTTTGCCTCCTGGGTGCTTGCCTTCGGTGGCGTGTCGGTGACGATGACAATGATGTGATTAGATTCGGGGCGTTGCTGCTCTCGGCGGTCTCGATATCACGCTCGCCCCCGTCGAGATCGGTGTAACGAATAAATCGGAAGAGTTCCTTTCCAAGTTCCCTCTTGCAAAGATTCCCACATACGAAAGCGCGGATGGCTTCAGAGTATTCGAGGGTGCTGCTATCGCTCGCTATCGTGAGTCACCTCTGATCTTGCTTCGACGTTATCTTATCAATGACCTGATCTGTTTTCCTTTTTGGCTTTTTTCTCCTGTCGGTTGTGCAATGTCCCCTCGTTGTGCACGTTTTTTGGCGGTTATCACAATAAATAGTTGCCAGCCTCGCCCCCAACTCAGGCCTCCTTGGTAGCAGCGTCGAAGAAGCCGCTCTCGTAGACCAGTGGGCACACGCCGCTGAGACTGAAGTCGACGCCTATGACACCTGGGTGCGCTTCCTCTGCCGCGGTTTGGTTCCCTACAACAAGGCTGTGGGTACCCGATCTCCTACCTTCATAGCATCTATTAATCATCTACAACAAGTCCGAAACTGCTTTCTACGAACGCCTCGAGCGCGGTCTTGCTGTCCTCGAATCACACATCTCCACCCGCACCTTTTTCGTCGGCGAGCGCATCACTCTCGCCGATCTCACCGTCGCAGCTTACATCTTCAAGGCCGTCGGTTCGACTATCGATGCCGCCCGTCGTCTCAAGTACCCCAACCTCATACGTCACCTCGAGACTATCATCAACCAGCCCAAGTTGAAGGAGATCTACGGTCAGGTTGAGTATACCGAGAAGCAAATTGCTTTTGTTCCCCCGCCAAAAGAGAAGAAGGAAAAGGCGCCCGCCGCACCCAAGGCTGAAAAGGCTGAGAAGAAGCCAAAGAAGGAAAAGGAGGAGGAGGAGGAAGATGAGGCCGATGTCCCACCCGAGCCCAAAGCCAAGAACCCGCTTGACGACCTACCAAAGAGCAGTTTCAACCTCGAGGATTGGAAGAGGGCGTATTCCAACAAGGATACCCGTGGACCCGGTGGCTCCATCGAGTGGTTCTACCAGAAGTATGTATAACAGCCACGTTTTGTTGACGCAACTATACTGATGATAACGTAGCTTTGACCCTGCCGGCTTCTCTGTCTGGCGTGTCGACTTCAAGTACAACGAAGAACTCACACTGACATTCATGTCCTCGAACCAAATCACCGGTTTCTTCAACCGTCTCGAGGCCTCGCGCAAGTACCTCTTTGGGTCCGTCGGTGTCCTTGGCGAGAACAACAACAGCGTGATCTCTGGTACCCTTATCCTCCGTGGCCAAGAGGTCGAGCCCGTTGTAAGCGTTGCACCTGACTGGGAGAGTTATGCGTACAAGAAGTTGGATTTGTCAAATGAGGCGGACAAGAAGTTCTTCGAGGCTGCACTCGCTTGGGATTTGGAGATTGATGGAAAGAAATGGGCTGATGGCAAGAACGTGAGTCATCTTGTTTTTTCCCCGTTGTATGGGTTGGGACTGATTATATGCTGTAGTTCAAGTAAATGCATACAGGGCGTGATTGTAGATGTAGATTGGTCCTGCTTTTGTAACTTGTTGTGTTGTTGATTTACGATGCTTTCCACATGTTTTTCTGGCGTGATTGTAATCAGTTGTAATCCCCTTGTTGGATGCGAAAATCGGCGGAGTGGGCGCATCACAAACATTGAATGTGAAGCCGGCGATTTGTGCAACGAAGCCCTGTAACCCAGTGCCTCCGAAGACATCACGCAATTGGGACAGTTGACTTGTTATGTCCTATTAGTCCCTCCCGCAGTCAGACTCGGGAAGTGTCTTCTTTTGCATGTCTTTGGCGACAACACCATATCCCATCGACCTCATCACTATCCTATAGCGCTCATATGACATTCATCCACGTGCCTCTTCCGATGCTGTTGTAGGACACTGGAGGAACAAGTGATTTGTAATACGGCGCTTGTTACTTGAATAATCATCTTGTCCCTCCTGAAGTCCATCTTCGCCAATCGATGGACCAAATTTAACGCTCTGAGGATCAAGCACGCCACAGGTTATGTGGTTTGTTCTGTGGGAACAATGTAATAGGCTGTGTTTAACAGCTAGCACGCTGCCTTCATGCTCTTGTATCCTCCCCACATGGACTCGTTTGCACACATTATCGCGGTACTAGCAGGTTGGTTTCTCCATGAACTCGGTGTGATGTGGGTTCGTTCCTGTGGACCTTCCGCCCACAGAGGAAGAACTGAGAGACCGGGTGGTAGATGCTTGTCTACAGGGACTCAGACAAATGAAACTGAGTCGAGTGTGTCTGCAGAGGACGGCCCGTCAAGAGGAATACAATCGGAAGCATCACCAAGTAGGTACTCTTCTCCCCTATACGAGTTCAGGATTATAGCTTATGCTGGAACCCAAGGACAAATAATTCCTCCCCCTGTTCATTCCTGAAGCCCCAGCATTAGTTTGTATTGGTTGTACTGCTGCAATCTTTGAAAGCATTAATTAGGGGTTCAAGGACCCGACAAAACGATGGTCGACACACAGGGATTCTTTAACAATTCCCATCATCTTGTCTTAAACCAGCCGGTCATGTACAGCATCACTAAGAAGAAAGAAAAAGTATGGTGTAGTTTATATTTGAATAATGCTCTCTAACACTGTCTCCAGTCTTGCAATGGCTTGCAAAGTCTACGATGCCTGGTGTAGAATTCGATTCTTCTCTTCGTGATCCCCCTCCTCGCTGTCACCCAGGTACCCGAATGGAGATTCTGGACGACCTTCACAGCTGGATCGATAACGCTCGGCGTACCCACCAGCTATTGTGGCTGAATGGTCCAGCTGGAGTTGGGAAATCGGCAATCGTTCAAACACTCGCAGAGGATCTGTCAACAACGCCGAAATTGGGCGCAACCCTATTCTTCTCGACATCAAATAAATGCAAGGATCCCGCTGTCGTCTTTCCCACAATCGCTTACCAGCTGGCCGTGAGGTTTCCATCTTATCGAGAATATCTCAGACGCAAGATGACCGACGATCGAAAGTTGTCGGAGAAGGGTATGGAGCATCATTTTAGGGTTCTCATCGTTGAGCCTTTCACCACCCTCTGGTTGGTGCCGGAGTTGAGAGGTTGGGCCATCCTGTTAGATGGATTGGATGAATGCGATGGGGAGGACACACAAGTTCTCATAGTCAAGCTCGTTAGCCGTTTCTCGTTACGATACCCCGAGGCCCCATTGGTTTGGATTATCGCAAGTCGCCCCGAAGCTCACCTGAGCCTCGCATTTAACTCCGACGACGTCATGGGTACCTTTTGGGGACTCAACGTTCCCGCGAATTCCGATCAAGCATGCCGGGACGTTGAGCAATATCTACGGGCCAAATTTGAGGAAATCCGCCACAAATATAGAGACACCATACCGGCTAATACTCCCTGGCCCACAGAACGTGATATCACCAGGATTTCGAGATCAGCTTTGGGATTGTTTGTCTTTGCTTCGACGGTCATCCGATTTGTCGACGACCCGCACCTTTGCAAGCCGATCTCTCAACTCGCCATCATAGTCGCTCTCCCCTTGACTGAAAACCCCCAAGCAAATCCACTTTCGACTCTGCACGTGCTCTACACTACGATCCTTGATAATGTGCCCAGGAGCCCGTTGCCAACTTTAAAACTGCTTCTGGGTTGCGCAATGAAAACCCCCTTAGTTGGACCTGAGGAAGACGTCGATGAAATTCCACTCGTCTTTAATGCCACCTTGTTCGGTCTACAACAGCATACTGTCTACGCGGCTCTGCACAAGCTTCATTCAGTGATCAAAGTCCCACCGCCCGAGGACTCAGGCCGTCAAGACATCCGGTTTTACCACGCTTCATTTGCTGATTGCCTGCGTGATGTATCAAAATCGGGAGAATATGCAATTGATTTTGACTATGTTAATACGAAGCTATGGTGGGGCTATTTTGCAATGTTACAGGCGCAAGATACATCCAGTGATTTCTACACATTCTCATGGAGTACATCCGAAATAGTGACGTGTGATAAGGTTCTCTCCTTCGTCCTCAGATTAGTTTGGCTTGGAACACCGGAGGCTATCCTACAGAAACCATCTTAAATCTTTTGTGGGAAGACGTGTTATATGACCTTACGCACCTCCTTACGCCGAAGTGCCAATTCTCTTGGCATGGGCCGCATTTGCCGCATTGGCAAATATCTCTGACACCCCTAAAGCTTCAAAGTGTCTTCGAAGAGATGGACTTTAGTAGACTCATTTTCATGCCGTCAGCATTATCCTGCGAGGGCATCATAGACTTCGCTGTGTGGCTGATAAGCAATGTAGGCCCTACTGGTCAGCATTCCTCAAAAGCACGCTGACGTGTGAATAGACTCCCCCAATACTTGTGCAATCGAGTCTCATACAAGAGGCATTCCTCGGAAATCTGGAATTTGGTCGTATTTCGAAAGAACAATTAGCGCTTAAACTACACTGGAGGCGCGCTGAAAGCAAGTCTAGTGGTGCGACAGAGCCTCTTAACGTGACCTGTTTAAACTTTTCGCTATGGGGCATTGCTTATACCAATGCACCTCCCGAGGTAAGTATCATTGGCCGAATTTCTGTTCCTTGTCTCTCTTGTCATCCGGTTTGACGTTCGTCCGTCTGAATAGTCTTTTTATTCGAGCTCGAGGTGCTTGCCTAGCGATGTACAACCAATTCAAGAACTGGTTGCCAAATTAAACGAACTTCGGGATAATAATCCGATGCACCATGTCTTGTTGGTTGGGAAGGGATCGAAGAGCTGCGCGTTCATATTCCTTAAAGCTGAATCTTGGGAGTCAGGTACGCTGTATTATCTTCCCTATACTCGATAGGTGTGTCCAACGGTCAAACCTTCCTCAAATAAACTCACCATTCGTCCGTCTTGCGGCTTTATGGCCTTGTGGACGCTGGGCACGTTTGTCAAGGTGTATAAAAGAGTCTAAGGAGTCGGAAATTGAAGTTGGACTTCTCAACCGCCCATCATACGTCCCTTCCTTCATTTTACAAGCCTACTCGACTTTGGTTCACGAGCGCTGGCATATCCATGAGGTTCAGTTTCATTCCAAGTTCAGCTTGCATTCAATTACGTGCGGCTCAGGTTGGTTATGCTCTCCGGGACCCCCATTTCCTGTGTAAGAGATCAATGATTCTATGGGCGGAGCCATATTCGGCTTGTCTTGGCTGCCCTGTCACAGTGGTGACCGGCGACCCGGGGTCTTTCTTCATTGCACAATGTCACAGTTAGGGGAAGGAGAAAATTAGTTCTAGTGCTTTGGCATGACAGGTAAGGCAAGAAATAATGATAATAGTAAATATGTGATGAAAGACAACGTGAATGAGCGGGAATGGTTGATTGGAAGCCAGGGAGCCTCCAAAAACCAGGGCTGTGAGGCGAAAGGGGGAACGCAAACGGGTCACCCGCCGCACATCCCGTCTTTGCCTCACCATATTGTCGTTCTGTTGGGTGTGGGTGGGTGGGAAAAATTTGTGAGTGACGATGCTGTGATGGAGAGGTTTGGCGCGAGGCAGGGATCATGCTGGCGAGCGTCGAACATCGAACACTGAGTTGTCCGAATGTCGTTATGCCCGTCACCCGTCACGCCGCACAAGAATTTGCACCAGCTTCCTTTCGTCATCAGGTGCGATACATACGTAGGTATCAATGGACACGGGAAGCGAGGCCTTAGAAAGACAGTGGGCGAGGACCCCTGCCTGGCAGCGTGAAGCTGGAGTCGAGTGTGCCGCGACTGGGTGGGTGTGAGCGTCAGGCCACTCGGAAACGTTCACGAGTACTGCATAGACAATTCGGTGCAGCCATTGGGTGCAGTGGGTGGGAGCAAAACGAGAGCTGGCGAGACCAACGTGCCGCACCTCGAGTCGGTCGAGGTGGAGGAAGAAAGAGAGGCTGTTTAGAGTGTGACTGTGACGTCTGCTCATAAAGACTCCACACTCTGCGCGCTTTCCTCGTGCCTCGCCGTTTTACAGATTACCAGTCTCAGAGAACCAAGGATTATCCATAGTAGTCCCAGTCCGTCCCAGTCCGCAGCCCTAGATCTAGTCTCGTTGTTGTGTGTCAACACCCATAATCGCGGTTCGACATAATCCACTGACAGCCTTGAGGAGTTGGCTGAGGGCGGAGAAGCAGTTGGCTTTGATCACCACAAGCCGGAAGCAGCGGCGAAACACTGGCCATTGTCGCTACCACCGTCTACTCGATTAGCTCAAACTGTTAGGTATGCTACGCACACTTGAACTGAACATGTCTCAAGTCGACAGGTATCTAATAGTTTCTGCTTTAAGCTCCTTGCCCGGAGGTTTTCTCACCCCAGAAGCACAACGCCAATGATTTCAACTTAAATAGCGTGTCTTATTGATCATAAGGGTTTTCCGCAGCAATGCCGAAGTTGTTCGGGGTGGCCAAATCGCCGCCTTGTGAACAAGAAGCACCGATGTGGCCCGCATTGAAGTACTGAAATTAGGCATCAGCCGCCTCGGCACTCGAGAATGCGTAACTGCTAGCCTCAAGATCATTCGGTTTCTTTTGCCAAGGACGAGCTTCTTTTTCGGAGTGAGACGACTTTTGGGTTTGGAAGTCTCTTTACATATTGAGAAGATACAATTGCTCCATTCCTTTGTCTGGTCATTCCCCATTGCGATGACTGAAACCTGCGCAGTAAACTTATTTCACGCCTAAGGGTAAAAATGACGGCAGAACTACGTACCTCACTGCTAGGCAACGTTTCCGCGGAGGGCCCGCGCCCGACGCCCGTACCTAGAATGGAAAACCAAGCCCTGCCTTGAACGACATTGTTTCGAACGCGATGTTTTTCAGTCTTAATTCAGCTGACTCATGGTCAAACCTAGCAAATACGAAACCCTAAGGGACACATGACATGCGTGGCAGAAATATAAAAGCGTCTATAGGGAATTCTTGGCTCGCGTGGTTGCTTCTTGCGCCCTGCAAGATGATTCTCAACTTACTGGTCATTGCAAGTTTCGCCTCTCTCGGTCTATGTACGACCTACGACACCATCAAGGATGTACCGAAACTCAAATGGGACTTCATCATTGTCGGAGGTACTCGTCTTTATTGACTGCCTTGATAGCCTTTTGACAAATGGTCATTGGCTTGCAGGTGGTACAGCAGGATCAGTCCTGGCGAGTAGGTTAACAGAAAACCCGCGCTTCAACGTCCTTGTCATCGAAGCCGGACCAACGTGCGTTCCTTCTCAACTTGACCATGCCATGCTCTAATCCATGCTTCACAGAAACGAAGGCGTTATGGAGTCCATAGTCCCTGGGCTCCAAGGGCGTATCGCAATGACTCGTCTTGACTGGAACTTCACGACTATACCACAGAAAGGCCTCAACGGCCGCTCCGTCAGCCTCCAGCGTGGCCACATTCTTGGTGGTTCTAGCTCAGTCAGTGAGTAACAACCGTGGAATGCGAGTGCGTGGATTGATACATCAGGATTGGATCACATCAGACGGCATGGTCTACACTCGCGGATCGACCTCTGATTTTGATCGCTTTGCGAAGATCACCCAAGATCCAGGGTGGAGCTGGGATGAGCTCCAGCCCTATATTAAGAGGGTAACGAGTATTCTCCGCTCGATGTCGTTGATACTAAGTGGACTGGTGATGGTCCCAGAACGAGAAATTTGAAGCCCCCGTCGATAATCATGACACTGAAGGTCAATTCGATCCCGCGGTACACAGTTTTACAGGAAAGGTGCCTGTGACCCTCCCAGGCTTTCCTTCTCCTGCTGTCAATGCAGCCACATTGCAGGCAAGCAAGGAATTGGGCGGTGACTTCAAATTCAATTTAGATATGAATTCTGGTACACCACTCGGACTAGGTTTGTCGCCTGAGTTTGATGCACCACAGAAACTGAACCGGAGTATTCTACCAGGCTGGCTGCAGTCCACAATTGGCCACGACGGAACGCGTAGTAGTGCTGCAACGTCCTATCTTGACACCCATACCAAGTCTCGCAAGAACCTGCATATCGTCGTCAATACTCGCGTCACCCGTGTCCTCAAAACCTCTGGAACGAAGGATTTGACCATCCGCACTGTCGAAATTCGCTCCCCTGACTCCTCGGACACTGTCCTCCTTACTGCCTCCAAAGAGGTTATCTTGGCGGGAGGGTCGATCGGCACTCCGCACATTCTCCTACATTCCGGTATTGGTGATAAGGATGAGTTGAAAGCACTCAACATATCGCTCGTACTGCACAATCCAAGCGTTGGGAGAAACCTCACGGATCATGCGCTTCTTTTGATTGCATTTGGCCTGGCGCCAAACTCTATTGATCTGGGTCCATGGCAAAAGTGAGATCCAGACATATATCGTTGACCCGCAATCTGATGGAGGATGAACTTTGACAGTTTGACTTCTGATCCCGCGCTGCAAGCACAAGCACTAGAGCTCTGGAACACCAACAGGACTGGACCTTACGTTCAGAGTGTACCGATCAACCACATCGCGTGGACGCGTTTGCCGGACGATTCGCCCGCCATCAAGAGGCTCGGTGACCCGTCTTCGGGACGCAATTCTGCGCACATTGAGTTCATCCTTGGCGTAAGTGATCTCACTAACTGCATCAATAACCAAAGTTCACGCCTGTTTATAGGCTCTTGCTGGGATGTACGGCGGCGTTCTCATCTTGGTCAGCCCTGATTCCCGTAAGACTTCATTGAGCTTCGAATGCAAAGGGATCTAAGGTCCCGACAACACAGGTGGTTCCGTGACAATCGGGTCGAGCAATCCTTTCGATGATCCCCTGATTGATCCAGGCTTTTATACCTCCGAGTTTGACCTCCTCGCTACTCGCGAAGGGATCAAACAAATGATGAGTTTCAGCAAAGCGCCCGTCTGGAAGAACGTTATAACGGGCGTTCTGGGTCCCTTGGCCAACGCAACCACTGATGAGGAGATCGACAACATCATCAGAAACAGCGCAGAATCAGGTCTACACCCCGTAGGGACCGCCGCAATGTCATCTAGGGATGCAAGCTGGGGTGTAGTCGATCCGGACCTGTTGGTAAAAAAGGTATCGGGATTGAGAGTTGTTGATGCGTCTGTTATGGTATGCACCTTATGTTGCAGTGATACCCTTGGAAGCTGACTTGGAAGGAAACTGGCAGCCATTTGTCCCTTGTGCCCATACGCAGGTCCCTGTATATATTATTGCAGAAAGAGCTGCAGATATGATCAAGAGTGCTTGGAAGTAGTTAGTGAAGTTCGGCATGTGCTATCAGGAGAGAGCAAGTTGGTTGTGTGCATGTACTTAGCATAAACATCAGAAATTGATGAGGTCTGTTTATTGGATTGTCAATTTGTTTGAGTAATCTGGACTTGGAATGCAATTGCATTGTGACTGAAGCCGAGCACTGAAGCATCGACATCCAGCTCCCAAGGTATTGAGTTTGTGCCAGTACGTATCAAAACTCTCAGCACCTCCCAGTTCATCTCTTGGACTCAGCCGCCTTGAAATGTGTAAGAGATTATACACCAACTCCGAGTCTGCTATCGCGGTGCATCATCCAGCTTCTCATCATCCTTCTCGCATGTGTAGACTGGTCCTTTATCTTCATATAACACCCGTCTTCTGCATTATCGAATCTGTAGTTCATGGATTAAGCTTCTGTACGTTTCAATCAAGAGCAAATACAGCCGAATCACTCGTAAAAGGGACTGGCGCTTGGGGCTAGCGTCCGAGCTGTGCATGCCACCGAGTACATCTCTCCTCCACCAGTCAGTTTCTCGCCTGGTTTGAAGGGCTGTATACTCAAGTATTAAAAGCGTTCACTGAGAGCTGGCATGGGGTATGTATAGTAATACCAGATATTGTCATAAGTTGAGCTCCCATGATGCAGGTGATTGTCATAGCCCTATCGCATACTACCTCTTCTGACAGACTCCGTAATCCTTATCACCACCTACAGGCCCTCTGCAGGCCACATGGCCAAAGGAATCGAACGAACAGGTGTACGAGCTCATAACTTGGGAACGTGACGCTGACCCGGGCGGCCCGGCTGGGAGAATTGATTACCCTGCATAACCTGATTATGCTTAATTATGACCTGTAAAATGGCTACGCACCGCACCGGCTCACTCAGCTAACTTCTTCCAACTATCATTGCCACGGACATCGTTCTCCTAGTATCGCCAAAATCTTATCTTTCCCACCGAAACAAGATGCTAGCGCGTCCATGGCACTATTGACCTTGCCGGACATTCACAAAGCGAAGCCGTCTGGACGCGTATACTTGGCAATATCCTTTTTGAAATCTTGAGTTCGGTATCTCCCTTGAGACTAACAAGTGTGCTGTTAATATCCCTCCGTTCCTTGCTCACCGGTGGAAAAGTTCTCGATCTCTTCCTCCTATGGTCGAGCAAGGACATGGCTGGGAATCCGAGGTATATATATAAGCCTCCCGCATTGCCAACCCACGACTCAGAGAATATCTACATAATCCTCTGTCAAAACCCGTCTCCGTGACTATGGCAAGAAAATCGCTCTTAGGGTTTATACGTGACCAGTATACAACGGTCCCCCCTGTGATCAATGCCAATTTGAAGGGCAAAACCGTTGTCGTTGTTGGCGCCAACACAGGTATAGGCTTTGAGGCAGCCCAACATTTTGCAAGAATGGACGCGGGCAGGTTGATACTTGTGTGTCGGAGTCGGGAGAAGGGCGCAGCGGCTGTTGAACGTGTGTTTATCACCGTCTTTCCGCCATGAATCACATCGTTAATATCCACGATTGGACGACAGGTTTGAAGCAGGCGACGGGATACTCCAAAGCGGAACTTTGGATGGTCGATCTCGCTGAATTTTCGTCAGTGAGAACATTTGTGGATCGAGCCTTGAAGGACTTGGAGAGGTTGGACATCCTTATGTTGAATGCCGCGATTTCTTCCGAGAAGTACATTGCAACGAAAGACGGATGGGAGACAGGGTATGAATATTTACCCAGTCATGTCCTGGCCTCTTAACACTCAATGCTTCCCAGACTTCAAGTTAACGATCTTTCACTGTCGCTACTAGCGCTGCTCTTACTCCCACGGATGCTTGAAACGGCCAACAGATACCATACCATCCCTAGAATTGTCATTGTCTCCAGCGAAGTTCATTACTGGGCACGATTTGAAGATAAGGTATTCGACAGTCCAAATGCGTTCGAGATTCTAGGGAGCAAGGAATACTGTACACCTCAGTGAGTAAGCAGAACGTAGCGGCATCCCCAGAAAGCTGACTTCCCCTCAGAATCATGAAAACGCGCTATGTTGACTCCAAACGTACGTTATATCTGAGTGATTGGATCTATCCATTCCTTTCCTGTTCTGACGTCAGCTCTTTCACACCAGTCCTCAATGTATTCTTCGCCCGTGCCCTTGGCAATCACCTCAAGAACCAACCCGTCATTGTTAACACCGTTAATCCAGGGCTTTGTTACTCTGAACTTCTGCGGGAGAAGTCGAATCCTCTGGTGTGGTTGTTCTACAAGTTGCTGGCGCGAACAGCTGAGCAGGGCAGCCGCCAACTCGTTTGGGCTGCTCTTGGTACTCCCAAAGCTGAAGAGTCGCTAGATGAGCTCAGAGGTGCATATATCAGCCTTGCGCAAGTTAATGAACCTGCGGATTTCGTACTTGGTGAGGAAGGAAAGAAGCGGGAGGACAAGCTATGGGTATGTCCTGCAACGCACACTAGCGGTTTCCGGATCTACAGCTGATTTGGATGCATTAGAACGACCTCATTTCCATTCTTGAGAAAGTGGACCCTCGCATCAAAGACGTCATTACGCGGCACCTAGCTGCTCTCTAGGCGCGTACTACTACTTGTTTAGTTTTGTTTATTTGCAGTCGGCTTCCGACGTCCATGCACTTCCGTTACTGTTTTCAACCTATAATACAACCAATATTTCGTGGACTAGGCCGTCCCAAGCTCCCTAAATCGTGCCCCTCGAAGATCCGGACTTTACTAATCTTGACAGGAAGATAATGGCTACTGAAGTAGAGTGGATAGGGATGTGAAAAGCAACTTGGAACCGGACATGATAAGTAGATAATCCCAATCCGGGACGTGACTACTCCAAAGGACGCCTCGGCGCAAGCCTCGCGTACTGTTTTGCTTCCTTTTTGGCGTCCTCATAAGTCCAAACTCATCATGCTTGGCAGGCGTGCCATCAATGCTGGCACCAGAATGTCAACGACCGAGGAACTAGCTACTAGATTGGACAAACTCCGTCGTGAGATACCAACTCAACGCGCCTTGCTGGTTTGAAAAAGTCCACCGAAATTTGCTTTATATGCGTTGAATCCGGATCTTTGGTCCCCAAAGGGCACGTTTCACCGTCTGCCGTACTGTCGATAGGCGCATCTAGTGATTAGTTCAAGACTTATGCTCGAGATTGAAGTCGCTGAAAGCAGACAGACCATCGCTGACGGCCTTCCAATTGACCAAGACCAGTTCGCTCGCGCTGAGGGGGTACCTACATGGCTGCGTGGGAAATTGGGAAAATCGGCATATTTAACGTACACCGGTGTAGATTACTTTCTTTAGCTTCTACCGTGATCATGTAGTCGTCTCCGCCATTCGTTGGTGTACTACTGAGGTCAAGGACACACCGGGCCCTCGCACCCAGCGAGCCTACTTGCTCTACAGCGCCGTTCCTAAATGACAACATGCAGAGGTCGTCACATTTAGGGTGCGGTGTCAACCGAGCATGAGGGTCTCAGGATAACATGAGTATCACTTGGGCTTCGGAATTAAACACTCCTTTCGTTGGCGTGATGTCATGACTACTTCGGTGACAACTATCGTGCTTTTCGAGTTGGTCCCTGAATGTCGGGCCCAGCTCAACCTCTCTCTTAGACCTTATAATTGTAACAAAGAATTCGATACGAGATCTAACAAACGAACCGATAAGTCGTGTGTTCCTGGTTGAGTATATGTCTGTTGTACTTCCAAGTCTAAAAGAAAGACATTTCGGGTGGGTCGAGGCTCATTCCCTTCGAGGCGATGCGTGGAACGTATCTAGTCACAGACGGCCCACCAAATCGTCCAGCAGATTGAGTGCATCACCGTTTTTGTGTTCCGGCAAGCCCCTAGTCAGGACGGCAGTCAAGACAGGTTTTCAGCACTGAGAAAATATCACATGAGGAAGTGACGTCGGAGAAATCCACGGAAAAGATATGTGTATTATGATATTGTGCCATTGCCCGGCGAGGTGGATAAAGGAACCTCATATTGACTCTCGGTCCATGATCGTAGAGTGTTGGCTTTTTGCAAAAGAAATCCCTATGCCTGTATCTCCTTCTATCGGTTTCCCCGTGTTCACGTTGGTGACCACCTGCGACAGCATCGTAGTCTGGAACTGGCGATTCCGGTTCATGCCGACTCGTATCACTATCGATGCAGGAATTATAGCCTTCCAAATGCAAAGGGATCATTAGCTGTAACCCGAGAGCCAGCGGCTTGCGGGGCAGCTTACCGAAATTGGCCCTAGCGCTCCAGCAAGAATTATCGCTGCAGATGATCCAACTACAGCAGACGTTCCGATCATATATGTAACAGTGAGTGGTAGTACCACCGCAGTATAGATGGCGCCTGATTCAATGATCATAACCATGATTGCCTTGTAGTAGGAAGTGGCACTCCGACCCGCAGAGGTATTGAGGATACCTCGACGCCAGATCTCGAAGGCGATCAAGGAGGTGGAGTATGCCTGGGTTGTTAGAGTCAGTGTCCACGCTGTGAGGGCCATATAGCGGAAGAAATTTTGGGATGCGCTGTGCCAGATTCCGTGAACAAGGGCGATGCCACAGACTGTACTGCCGACGAGAGTGAGAATCTAATTGAAAGTTTTAGCCGAAATTTTGTGAGCGGCGATGCACTGACCGGTAGCAAACAAAAAGATAGAGCGCGACCATGGAATAAAATCCACACTCGCCACACGAGGATCGCATCACCAAGTGCCATCTATGAATCGTTATTCTGAGCGAATGACCCACACGTCCCAGGGTTCGTGACTGACATTCATGACACTGCATACTTGCGAAATCTTGACGGAGGTTGGAACCTTCAATGTCCAATATAGCACGATTTCCATGAGAGCGTTTGGCCGATCTGCAAGGGCGACGAAACTGTTGAACATTGTGATATGGTTTGCAACGAGGTTCATCGTGGTGACGATAAATTGCAACGCTACTGCTGTGATCAAGACCCTAAATAGAAATTGAGCAGGCTTGCGGCAAGGACGAACGTCTTGGAGGACTTACCAGCTGATAGGTTGACCTGGTGCTCGCTGCCCTAAGAGAACATAGAGACACACAGGGAAAACAAGCATGCTGAACGGATTATAAGATTTGGAATGGTTGCATACAGGCCAAGCATTACATACTATGAACCTGCAGGAAGTACCCATGAGCTAGGAGTACCGGAGAACAGGAGTGACAACATACCATACAGGATTGACATACACGCAGTGGATGCCATATTGGCAGCCGCTACTGGCCGTAGACTATTGTTGAGGGCATCCATTAGAGAATGTGGGGTAAAAGTCTCTGCTGAAGAAGCAGTATTTATTGGAGTGCCCTTGAGCGGTGAAGATGATTTGCTGGTACTTGAAACATTGAGCGGCAGGTATGGGTGCGACGGCAGTTGTTGATCATCTGTCAATCCTGATCCCTTGCTTGGCATCAATCCGCCTCATCGCGTACACAAGTACAAACATGGTGGACGTCAAGCGAATCATGCAGGTCATATACTATGGGCTGCCCGTAGTTCGAACGTGCCCGAACTTCGAACGGTCACATCAG
>JAEUWN010000237.1:0-15120 GCA_018524465.1 Podaxis pistillaris
TGTCCTGTCTCATCAAGGGTGCTTGTGCCCACACTGGCACACCCCAGTGTCAGCATTGCTGGTGCTGGGGCTATCCTTCCAATGCTTGTCATGCTTGCACACCCAAGTGTCCTCTCTGTGGGAGCCCTCACTCTGAGGCCTCCCACTGCTCCATGGCAGAGTGCTGCCAAGGCAATCCCAAGGCCAACCCCCCAATCCCACCCACCCCTGAGGGTGCCACTTGCCCTCACTCTTCTCAGTGCCTCAACTGCTCAGGCACCCACCCCTCCAATGACTGCTGGTGCCTGTACTGGCAACATCGATTCAACTGCAAGTGGATTCACGGGAGATACCAACACAATGCTGACACTGCTGCAGCCAAGAACGCTACTGCCTCTCAAGGTGGTGGCCACAAGGGTTAGTTCACAATTGTAGTGGGTGTGTCACCTCTCTGCTATGGACTCTTTTGTTTCCATATATATATGACTTACTTTGAACTTTTTCATTCATGTTGACTGGGGCACCTGTTTTCCTTTTCCTCTTTTTCTTTTCTCTATATTCCATTGGGACTGCTACCATGCACCCATTTGTTGTAGGTAGAAATATTTGTGACAATAAACTTGGATAAAAAAAAAAAAAAGAGTTGAACTAGTTGTTGCAACAGACTATCATGTGCTCAACAAATCAGACAGTGGAGGCAATGGATCAGAACATAGAGGTGATGGAAGCAATGCAGGCAACAATGGAGTGGAACATGGAGATGATGTAGGATCTCAAGCTGGTGCATCAACAGGAGGATCTGAAGGGTCACAGAGGAGGTTCATTGAGGCAGGTCTGGAAGAGCCCATGAGTCCCCTTGCTTCCTTGTGCCCTCATGCATAGTTTGTTCATTTTTTTTTCTTGGAATGTAGCAGTAATGTCATCAGAATGCTTTGTGAATATACTTGGCTTGTTTTCTTGGTCCCAGAAGTGTAAATAAAAATAAAAATAAAAATGAAATCAGAAACTAAGAAGAAAAAGAAATAATAAGTAAAATAACAATAGAAATGGGAACTTAGTGCAAAAATGAAAGAGTAGAAAGAGGACCAGGCTTTGTGGGATAAGCAGCATGGAAGTCAGCTACAAGTTCAGTGGCATGTTCTAGCTCCATAGCAGGTAGCCAGGAGGATTCCTCATTGGTATCCTCATAACCTAACTAGATAACCTTGTACAATAACTTGCATGCCCTGCAACAATCAATTTTTGAGTTGACAATTTAAGCAATTTTGTATTTGGGTTCACTGTCAATAATAACAGGCACAGGAGCAGGTTCAGTATGATTCAGAATTGGGTTCAGAGTGGTGGGCTTGAGCATAGAAACATGGAAGATGGGATGGACAGTATGCATGGAATCAGGTAGTCAGATTGTGAATGAGTGTGAGCCAGCCTGGGAGATGATCTCATAGGGACCTAGGTACTTCTCAGAAAGCTTCTTTGAAGGCCTCATAGTACAGAAGAATTGTGCTTTGATAAATACCTTGTCTCCAACCTTGAAATTGGGAGCTGGAAGGCAATGGAAGTCAGCAGAGACCTGGTATCTATGCTGGGCATGAGCAATCTCAGATTTCAGAGTAGTGTGAAGCTCATCAAGATCCATAGTGAATTGTCAGGCATGGGTGGAAGCAAGATCATGTTTGGGATGAACAGTGATATTTGGATAGTAACCTTTGTTTGTGAAAAAGGGAGAGATATCCATAGTTGCACTTGGAGCATTATTGAACACAAACTCAGCAATCAGAAGGAGTTCAGCCCAGTTGTCCTGTTGATAGTTGCAGTAGATGTGGAGGTACTGTTCCAAAGTCTGGTTAGTTCATTCCATCTGTCTGTCACCTTCAGAATGGTGTCCAGAAGTATAGTGAAGCTTCATGTTGAGAGCTTGACCAAGGGAACAGAAGAAGTGTGATATGAATTCAGAACCATGGTTGGAGGTAATGTGTGAAGGAACACCATGCTTGGAAAATACATGTAGGACAAATAATCAGGTGAGCTCAGTGGAAGTGATGGTATCATGTGTTGGAACAAAGATTGCTTGCTTCATGAGGCAGTCAACAATTATGAGGATAGTGTCATAACTGGAGGAAGAGGGAAGTTTCTTGATAAAGTCCATGGAAATTGAGTCCCAGGAGCATTCAGGGATTGGGAGCTGCTTGAGGTTCCCATATGGCTGATGATATTGAGGTTTGGATCACATGCATGTCATGCAACTCTTGCAGAACTCCTTGATGAAGTCTTGGATACCAGGCCACATATAATCATGTCAGATCAGTTCTAGGGTTTTGTTCTGGCCAAAATGACCAGCTAGAGCATGGTTGTGGTGGTACTGCAAGATGTGGAGGTGGAGGTTGTTGGAGTTGGGTACATAGATCCTGTCATCAAGTCATAAGAAGCCATCAGAATCTACAGACCAATGTCCTTCAGGGTCAGCAAGGTGTTCAGCTGTGATTGGGTCATTAGGAAGAGTAGTGAGGATATCAAAATGGAGTTTAAACATATCTATGACCACAGCAGCACAAAGGGTCAGAGTGTAGAGGTAGATAGCACAGATAGAGGCAGCAAGCTGTTCTTGGGTGAATATGGGCCAGAAATTGTGTGGATTGACCACTGAGTAGTCACTATTCCCCCCTTTAGGGTAGATGTCCCATTGTCTAGTCAAAGTGTCTGGTTTTGTTCCAAGGTGACCAGGGCAGAAGTGGATGACAAGGTTGAATTGAGAAAGATATTTGGACCAGTAGACTTGGCATCAGGTCAAAACCTTCATGGTACAAAAATACTTGAGGTTCTTGTGATCCATGATGATGTCTATTGGAAGAGCAGAGCCTTTGAGGTAATGTTGCCAAATGCAGAAGGCTTTGAAGATCACCAAGAGTTCCTTGTCATGGGTGTCATAATTGAGCTCAGAAGTGGAGAATGTGCAGGAGTGGAATGCTATAGGATGTATATTGCTATCTGGAGCAATGATGGAGAGAATTGCAGCTAGGGCATAGTCAGAAGCATCAGTCTTAATGATGATTTAGGAGTCAGGGATCCAATGAGTGAGAACTGGAGTGGTGGTGAAGGCTTCCTTGAGGGTGTTGAACAATTTGTGGGCTTCAACACTGAAATTTCATGGAGTACCTTTCCAGGTGAGATGAGTCAGCAGAACAACAATATTGGAGTATGCATGGATGAAATGGCAGTAGAAATTTGCAAACACAAGGAAAGACTGAATGTCTTTAACCTTCTTTGGCTTGGGCCACTTCTGGATGATCTTGACCTTGTCCTCAGACATCTTGAGACCTTCAGGAGATAGAATGTAACCAAGGTATTCAACAGTATTGGAGTCAAACTCACATTTATCAGCACACACATAAAGACCATTTTCACAAAGACATTTGAGGACCTCCTGGACATGCTTGTGGTGCTTGGATGGGTTGTCAGAGTAGATCAGGATGTTGTCCAAATAGACAGTGACACACACATCAAGCAAATCCTTGAAGATATCATTTATGAATCATTGGAAAGCAGCAGGAGTGTTGGTAAGACTGAAAGGCATGATGAGCCATTCAAATGAGCCATAGCAGGTTTAGAATGTGGTCTTCTATTCATCACCTTCAGCAATCTGGACCAAAAGATAAGCATGACAGAGATCAATCTTCATATAAATGCAGGCCTTGCAGGGTGAGTTGAGGAGATTGGAAATGAGAGGAAGTGGGTAACAATCCTTCTTGGTGATATGGCTGAGGCTTTGGAAATCAACACAAAGTCAGAGGGATCCATCTTTCTTCTTGACAAAAAGAACAGGGGCACCATGTGGAGAGGTGGAGGGATGGATGAAGCCTGTTGACAAGTGTTCATCAATAAACTCTCAGAGCACTTCCAGCTCAACCTGTGATAATGAATAAATCATTCTGACTGGGGGAGAAGCACCTTCCTCTAGATTGATCTTGAGGTCAAAAGGACAGTGCAGAGGAAGGGAGTCAGTGTGGGCTTTGCTAAAAATGTCAGCAAATTTGTGATACTCAGTGGGAACATTGGAAAGGTCAGTAGGCTCTTCAGTGGAGGCAGCAGAAGCAAAAAATGGCAGCAGAGTGGAGATTAAGGGTGAAGCAGTATAAACCCAGAAGATGCAAAGCATGCATGAATGCTGCAGCATTGATGAGATGGATGTCAGGCTTCACAGGAGAGAAGGGAGTGGAGTCAGAGAATGGAGTCAGAGATGAAACCAGATCCAGAACAGTGGTAAGTGACTCCACAGAAGCAGAGGATGCACATACAGAAATGGAAGGTATGAGATTTGCATTGTCAGGAGCATGGAAAGTGATATAGCCTGAAACCCAATCAATCAACAGATTGTGGTGGGTGAGCCAGTTGTATCCTAGAACCACTGAACAAGTGGAATCAAGCCAGGTGACATACAGGTCAAGGTTCATACATTCACTGGTATCAAAGGTTACAGGAAGTGAAGTGGACTGAGTGATAAAGGAATTTGAAGAGCCATCAAACAAGCAAAGTTCCACTGGAGTAATAGATGAAGTTGGAATGTTGAATTTGTGCACTAAACTGGAGTTGACAAAACAGTGAGTAGAACCACTGTCAACAAGCATGGTGACAAAGAAAGGAGAGTTGGAAGAAGGAGAAGAAAATAGAGACAAAGTGAATTTGAGATACAAAGCATTAGGATCAGAAAGAGCAGATGCATTGAGCCAGAAGCTCCCAGGTGCACAGAGGAGATCAACATGGCCCCCAGTCTGTGCAGAGTCCTGAGGACCACCCTCTATTTTTTCAAGCCCTCTGAAGGGGGACCTGAAACAGGAGGGGCATCCATATTGGCCTTGTGAGCCTTAGCTTTGTTAGCAGATTTCTGAGGACAGTTGTCAACCCAATGACCTGGTTTGCCACAGAAGAGACATAGCTTGTTGTCAATGCAATACTGGTGTTCCTGGGGGGTCAACTTACCATCCTTTCCAAACTTGTTGGAGAGCAACTTAGGTGGAAATGAAGACAAAGATGAAGATGAAGGCTGATTGGTGGATGGAGTGGGCTTGGCAGAATGGAACCCTTTACCAGACTGCTGGGATGCATTCATAGAGTTATTGCTGTTACTGGATTCAGCAGTTGGAGGCAGGTTTTTGCCCTTGCCCTTGTTGGAGGAATGCTGTGGAGACTCCTGTTTGTTGTGGAATGCTGCAGACTGGTTACTAGCCTGGCTCTTCTCACATTGGCATTCCCAGTGGTGATTGTTGATATGCATTGCAGTGGCACACATGTCAGCATAGGAGGTGGGTTTGCCATTTGGAAGTGAGACAAGGGCATCTTGGATTCAGTCTGGAAGACTATGGTAGTAGCAATGACAGAGGACAGAGTCAGGCCACTTGAGGAGACTAGCAAGACAGGTGAACTTGATGTTATACTTGGAGATGTGTGACCTGTTAGCCATGGTGAGGCTTTTGAGTTCCTTGGTGGCTTCAGTGATGGGGTCAATGGTGCCAAAATAGAGATTGAGTTTGTTAGAGAGGAGTTTCCAGTCAGTGTACCATGGGATCTGATCCCAATCTGGCTCTGAGTCCAGAATAGTCTGGAACCACTGGTGTGCCAACCTGGAAAGATAAGAAATGGTGAAATTAACTTTTGCAGTCTCTGTTTGGAAAAGTTGCAGGTTCATCCTAAAATAGATGCAACACTGGAAAAGGAAATCTGGAAGCTTGTGTGGCTTAGATCTGTCTTTTTTTTTTTTTTTTTTTTAATTCGTAGTTTATTGCACTAGACTAGCTAATACAAATGGGCACACGATAGCAGTCCCAAGAACAAAACTAGAGATAGAAGAAAAGGGAGGGGAAAGAGAAAAGAAGTGGATATGAGAGACAATAGGAAGATTGACTATGAGGTATGTGAAGAGAAAAAGAAAGAACTAACGAACTAACTTAATCAGTTGCAATAGGGGATGATGGGAAGTAAGGGAAGAAGATGAAAGAATGAGAAACCCTTTCTAGTGAATGTCTGGGACGCTGTTGATGGCAAGTCGCTCTCTTCTGGTAAGTCAGTGGGTGGCATGTTCCTCCTGCATGATAGGTCCTTGGATCTGGTTGGCGAAAGAGAAGGCAGTGGGGTTGCGGTTGAGGAAGTTGAGAAGCCAGTAGAAGCTGTCATGGGCTCCTATTGGGTAGTGATAGAGGGGACATTGGTGGAGGATATGGTCCTGTGTTTCAAGCACTTCTCCACAGGGGCAGGAAGTAATGTAGCACCCTGGGAAGAAGTGCTGTTGAAAGGCACCAATGGGCGTGTGATTGGTAATGCACTGAGTGAAGCATGCACAAAGTTGGGCATTCTTGCCAAGTGGTGAATTTAACCAAGTTCTGCTGTTGGAATACTTGGGTTTTAAAGGTTGTTCAGCAGGGTTAACGAGATGGAGCCATGAGTGGCTGCTGTGGGTTGGTTTGTCCATGAGTAAATGCCATAGAGAGAGGCATTTATGGGTGTAGTGGTTGCGGACAAAACTGATAGATGTGCAGTAAGGCTGGCATCTGTTATTGGGAACACAGAGGGATTTGGCAAGCTGATGCGCTTGGAGGTGGACCGACCAATGAGCTGCAGAGGGGATTGACCAGAAGTGGATGTAGTTGGAGGGAGAGGAGGAGAGCCATTGCCAAAGGATGGGAGCAACTGCGATGGCGTCTTGATGAGCACTATGAGGGCTGTATGAAAACAGTTTTTTAGCTGATGATATAGAGTCCATAAACACTACAATAGAGGAGAGGTTATGAGAAGAGGCAAGAGAGATGGAACTAGCTAGACCAAGACAGAGAGCATAAGATTCAGTGTCAGATGATAGGACTTCACTACAAGGATGAACAGAAGAGGAAAGAATGTCTGTAGAAGAAGAGTTAAAGATGATAAAAGCAGAAGAAGCAGAAAGAGAAGTATCAAGTGGAATGGAACCATCTGTAGCTACAACTAGAGAAGTGGGAGGGGAGAAAGAGAGGTCACAGGCACGGGAAGCATTGGCAAGGTGGATTGCCATGGCACCTTCTTTTGAAGGGCTAGGGCATTCAATAAAATTAATTTGGTCACTAAACAAGTCCAGCAGGTGCTGGCCAGGTTTGGTGCAAGGATTGAGGTGCTGGAACTGGTCCATGACCAGTTGAGCATCTGAGATGAAGTCAAGCACCATTGAGTGCTGTTTGGTGTGGTGGGTGTCTAGAGGATCAATGTCCCACATTAAGAGTTTGAGAGAGTGGGAGGAGGGGAGGGTGTGGAAATGGAGGGAGCTTCATTTGGCAAGTTTGAAGAGGTGGAGCTGGATGGGGATGAGGCCTGCAATGGCTTCAACCCCACCAGTTGGGGTAGTGCAAAATGCACTGGTGATCCAGAGGGTGGCTTGTCATTGTATGTGTTGGAGGGACTTGATGAGTCTGCAGTATCTGGCATTGCAATTGAACCAGAGATGGTATCCATATGTGGCTATAGGAACCACACAGGATCGGTAGAGAAGTCTCTTATGGAGGGGGGAGAGACTGTGAATGGAGTTACCAAGCATACGCATGCATCAAACAGTTGAGAGTGCCTTGGTTGAGTAGAACCAGATGTGTTCCTTGAAAGTGAGGCCTCTGTCAAACCAGAAGCCGAGGTAACAGAGGAAGGGTTTGGGAGTGATGGTGAGGGAGGGGTCAATGATGATGGGGGGGTTTGGGTTGTGGGATGGGCAGCTAGAAAAATGGAACGCTTCAGTTTTGTCTCTTTTGAGGACAAATCCTAAGTGGAGTAAGTAGTTTTCAACCAACTTGTAGATCTGTGATAAGAGGTGACAGTTAGTATCATACAAGTTGGATTGAACTAAAATAAGACCATTGTCTACAAAAGAGACGATCTTGCATCTAGGGTCATTAGCGAAGTGATACATAAAGGGGGAAAGGGAAAGAGCGGTGAGGATAGGGGATAGAGTGGAACCTTGACTGACTCCTACTGAAGCGGGGAATTTGGGTGATAGCTTGTTATTCCACAAGTAGGTTGTGTACCTGTTTTTGAGGTAGTCAGTAAAGAAGGCGACAAGGTTGGAGTTGAAGCTGTGTCACTTGAGGATAGAACAAAGAATGGAGTGGTTAGTGGGGGGGAAAAATTGAGCGACATCGAATGCAATGACACTGGACTTGAGTTTTCGGTGCCAACCAGAGTGCACAAGATGAGTGACATACACACCAGCATCTTCAGTTGAGTGCTGGATGATGCCACCAAATTGGAGAGGGTGGATGAGATTGAATTGAGCAGCTTCAAACTGCATTCTTGCAGAGATCATCTTCTCGATGAGTTTGCTGAGAGTATTGAGGAGGACTATGGGACAGAACATTTTAGGGGTGGAGTAATGCAGTGGCTTAGATCTGTCAAAGGTGTTGGGTTCCTTTGCCTGGATCTTTTCAGGACACATGATAGGAGGAGGAGGAACAGATTGGTTGCATACACTGGATTCAATACTGTGGGCAAGTCTCTCCATGACTCTCATAAAACACATACCATTGTCCTCAGGAGGTTCCTGAGCACCATGGGCTTCAGGTTCACTATCACCATTGTTGTCACTTGGACCATCACTGTCACTGGGGTTGTTGCCTGGAGGACCACCACCACCCTGACCATCTTCCTGACCTTCAGCATTGTCAGCCAGATTCAGGTCATCAGGCAGGTTGTAGTACTCAAGCTCATCTTGAGTGTTGTCAGGGATGCAGGATTCTCTATTGTCCAGTTGGGACTCTGTGACATCCTTGGACTGGTATTCAGTGAATTCCTGGTTGTTGGGCTCTTGGTCCATGAGTGGTTCTTTGGTTGTGGCACTAAGAGTTTGAGAGTTGGAATGGGATGCAGGGAAACAGGGAGTGGAGGAGCCAAAAGTGGCAGCAGAGGAATGGCAATGAGTGCCTGAAGGAAGCAGATGAGTGGGAATAGTGATGTTCTGTGAACAAGCAGTAGTGTGATTAATAGTACTGGTAGTCATAGAAAAAATGGCAATACCAGAAGTCAGAGTCTGAATATACTGTTATGTTCCAGACAGGTACTTAGGGTGTCAGGGAGCAGACCTTGGCCTCAGCTTATGTGCTGTGCCCTTCTGGTATTGTGTTGGTCTGATTTGGACAGAGGTGGAACCTGGAGGCAGAAGGAACAAGAGACAGAGTGCAGACAAGCAGCAGGGGTGGTCAGAAGATGACCCAGAGGACTGATGAGCAGTTCAGAGGAGGAGGAGGATAATGAAGTTGATATTCAGACTGAGGAAATGGATACAGGAACTACTACACTTAAATACATGTTGAGAACCAGAAACAGGGAACAGGAAAATAACCAGAGAACAATGGCAAGTACAAACAGGTAAAACATTTCAGAGGTAAAGCAGGAACTGGAAGCATGTGGAAGGTACTGGTATGGAGGCAGAATGGAAAGGAGGCTGTTTGGAATGTAATAAAACATAGAACAGAAGCAAGGAACAAATGGACCAAGGCAAGGGTAAAGGATCCAAGATGATAATGGAAAAGTGAATGAACAACACTCATTGCAGTGGTTTTGAGTGACCAAGTGCACACACCCACCTGTTTGGATAATAGGGCAGACAGAAATCCATCAATGGAATGAGTGGATCAGAATTGTGTGAAATTAGAACATTGGATATTGGATTTTCAGACATCAGATAGGCATGGGAGAGTAAGTGTGGATGCATGTGAGCAGTTGTGACACTAGTACAAACTTTGTTATCAGCTCCAGATTTCAAAAACATCATGATCTTGTGTATCCAGGAACCCCCTACTTGACACATTAAAAATGTCCCTTCTACAGAAGACTCTGATGGAGTCCCAGAATACAGCCCTCCCAATCATCCAGATTGGTCCCTTCTTATTTCTGACACCAGACATTCAAGAATGGCTACATACATTCATAAACTGCTAGCTTCTCTTCACCCTGTCTTTCACCCAGACATCATTTCCTCATGAGACTTTCAACTCATTTCATTCTCGCTTCCTCAAAAGATCTATATTTTGAACTGTTATCTCAATCCACCAGATGACTCTTCTATATTGTATTTAGAATCATGTATTAATAACTTCCCAAACAATATCATATGTGCAGGAGGCAATTTCAATTCTCATTCTCTGGAATGGGATGATCTAGTCATTCATCATTCTGTGAAAGCCAACCTTCTTGTTGACATCATGAACTTTTTGGGACTGTCTCTCTCCACCCCTGTCAATCCTATGCCAACACACACTCCTTTCAACAGAAACAAATGCCCCTCAGTCATTGATCTTATCTTCATGATGGAATCCCCTACCTCTGACAGTCCCACCCATATCATATGAGATGACTGGCAACTCCAATCCAACCATCACCCTCTCTACATGACTATACCTCTACCCTCAATAATCTCCCTCATCATTGAGAAGACCACCATCCCAAAAGATTCAGAAGAGGAAGCTACATTTCTCTACTCTGTATCTCTTCATCTCCAACAACTCCCTTCAATATTCCATTCTCCTGAAGATGTTGAATCCTTTGCTGAAAATCTTTCCTCCATCATCCACAAGGAATGGTCAAATAACACCATCAAGGTGAAAATCTGCACCAAATCAAAACCCTGGTGGAATTCAGAATGCTCTGAAGCTCTCAATGCTTTCAAACAACACAAGTCTAAAACCAACTAGACCAAATTCTGGCAATGCATGTGCAAAGCTAAAAGAGCATTCTTTGACCAGAGGATTCTCAACATCTCCCAGGAAGATAGACATCCTTGGGATCTCATGTTGTGGATTGGCAAATACAACCTCCCTCCCTGCCAATCCATCACTTACAACAGGAAGAGCTGTGATGAACTAGATGACCTCTGGCATGCTCCCAACTACTGCAGACAATCATGGCTCCCTGTCATCAATGCAGCTGACCCCCCTCAACCCCTTGAGCCCAAATATGCTAACAGTGGTGCTTGGCTCAAATCCCCCTTGGGCAGAAACCCTAACCTCTATGCTCACTTCACTCGCTGTGTCACCAACCATGTGCCTATCAGCACCTTCTGTCAGTGCTTCTTCCCTGGATGCCACATCACCTCCTGCCCTTGTGGAGAAGACCTTGAAACATGTGAACACATCCTTACCCAAGGCTGCCCTCGCTTTCAATACCCAGTCAGAAACCAAAACAGTTTCTATTGGCTTATCAACTTTTTGGAGTGAAACCTGGCAGCCTTCTCTTTCACCGACCAAATACAAGGACCAATTACTCAAGAAGAGTTTGCCACTCACTGCCTCACTCAAAGAGAGCAACTTGCCCTAAATGGAGTTCCAGATGTTCACTGAAGGCCCTTTCATGTTCCCTTTGCCTCATAGCTAGCTCCCCAGCTCCCTACCCATCTTCATTTTTGTTTTCCTCATCTCAATTACTCTCACTCTCTGACTAAGTTAGCTCTCTCTTTCTTTCTCTCTACTATATATCGTCATTAGCCCTCCACTCATCATTTACCCTCTCTCATCTTCTTTTTCTTTCTCTTCATTTCTTCTCTCTAGTTTCAGTATTGGGACTGCTATTGTGCACCCATTTGTAGTAGCTAGCCTATTGCAATAAACTTGGATTTAAAAAAAAAAAAAAAAGACCTCTGGCATGCACTCAACTCTTCCTACAACTCCACCCACAACTGCTCAATAGACTTGTCTACTGTCAAGTCTCTTGATGCTCAACTGGAGTGCCCATGGCCTCCCTTCTCAAATGCCAAACTCTTTGATGCCCTCAAACTGTGTACTAACTCTTCTGCCCCCAGACCAGACCATCTCTCCTGGACTCATGTCAAGACCCTTATGTCCTCTGATGCCCTTTGCTCCAAATTCCTCATCTTTGCATCCAAATGTGTTGAGTTCTCTACTTGGCCTAAACACTTTAAGAATTCCACTTCAGTAATCATTCCCAAACTGAATAAACCTCATTATTCCACCCCAAAGATGTTCAGGCCTATTGTCCTACTCAACATGCTTGGAAAACTTATTGAAAAGATGATCTCAAAACAGATGCAGTTCAAAGCAGCCCAATTCAATCTAGTCCACCCTCTTCAATTTGGCAGTATCATCCAGCACTCAACTGAAGATGCTGGTGTTTACATCACCCACCTTGTCTGAATAGGGTGGCAAAAACAACTTAAAATGAGTATCATTGCTTTTGATGTCACTCAACTATTTCCTTCCACAAACCATTCCTTCTTTGCTCTGTTCTCAAGAGACAGGGTTTTAATTCACACTTAGTTGATTTCTTTTCTCATCATTTAAAAGATTGCTTCACTATGTATTCTTGGAACAATGAACTTTCTCCCAGATTTCCAGCTTCTGTAGGAGTAGGCCAAGGTTCCACCCTCTCCTCCATCCTTACTGCTCTTTCCCTCTCTCCTTTTATGTACAAGTTCTCTAATGATCCTCATTGTGAGATAGTTTCATCTGCTGATAATGGTCTTATTATTGTACAACCACCTTCTTTTAATAATAACTGTACTATACTAGTACAGGTCTACAAAGCCTGCAAACAATATCTCACTAACATGGGCCTCACTCTTGAAAGAGATAAAACTGAAGCCTTCCACTTCTCTAGTTGCCCTTCACATGAGCCTAACCCTCCAATCAAGATAGAAGATGACTTTATCATCACTCCCAAACCTTACCTCTGTTATCTGGGGTTCTGGTTTGACTGCTCCCTTACTTTCAAGGAACACATCTGCTTCTATTCCACCAAAGCACTCTCCACCATCTGATGAATATGCATGCTAGGCAACTCAGTCCACAGTCTCTCCCCCCTAAACAAGAGACTTCTCTATCACTCATGTGTTGTCCCAATTGTGACTTACAGCTTTTGCCTATGGTTCAATCAAAATGCTAGATACTGCAGACTCATAAAATCCCTCCAGTGCATGCAATGCCCAGCTGCTTTGTGGATCACAGGTGCATTCTGAACCACTCCCTCAGGTGGGATTGAGGCCATTGCCAGTCTTATTCCTATCCAACTTCATCTCTTCAAACTTGTGAAGTGGTGCTTCCTCTGTTTTCACACCCTCCCCATGTCCCACCCCCTCAAGCACCTCACTCAAGATGTGGACCTTCTCATTGCATGATCAACTAAAACTAGATCTACAGTGCTTGATTTTGTGTCTGACACCCAACTGGTGTTGGACTGATTCCAGTGCCTTCATCCTAGTGCCAAACCTGGCTAGTGCCTACTGGACTTGTTTGAGTTGCAAATCAAATTCATTGAATGTCCTGACCTGTCAAAAGATGGTGCAATGACCATTCATATTGCTAATGCCTCTCATGCTCAAGACCTTTCTTTTTCTTCTCCTGTATCTCTAGCTGTAGCTACAGATGCTTCCATTCCAGTAGATAGCTCTCTCTCAGCTACTGCTTCTTTTCTCATTTTCAACTCCTCTTCTACAGACATTCTCTCTTCTGCTGTCCACCCCTGTAGGGAAGTACTCTCCTCTAATGCTGAATTGTATGCTCTATGTCTTGGTCTCTCCTCCTCTCTCTCTCTCACTTCCTCTCAAAATGTTTCTTCTCTAGGTGTTTTTACAGACTCTATCTCTTCTGCTAAAAAACTATTTTCATACAATCCTCATAGTGCTCATCAGGACTCTAGAGCAATTGCTCCTCTCTTTAGGCAGTGGCTCTCCTCTTCTCATCTCAACCACATCCACTTCTGGTCCATTCTATCCTCTTGAATAGAACTGGACATGTTCTTTGAAGGTGAGACTTCTGTTGAACCAGAAGCCAAGGTAGCAGAGGAAGGGTTTGGAGTAGATAGTGAAGGTGTCATTGATGGTGATGGGAGGGTTGGGGTCATGGGAAGGGCAGTTGGAAAAATGGAAGACCTCAGTTTTGTCTCTTTTGAGAACAAGGCCAAGGTGGAGAAGGTAATCTTCACAGGATTTGTAGACCTGTGAAAGAACATAGCCATCAGCAAAACATCCAAAAGATGTTATTGACTTGGAGACCTTAAGAAACTCTAACATCATTTTGTGCATATCAGATACTTAGAAAATGTTGGCTCTGAGAATACCAAGCAAATGAATTCATGTACTGAAATTACCAGATAAAAAACATCCTTGTGAGATATTGCCTAACTGGGTAAAAGCATGTTGGTGAGATGACCAGCATGTTACCATCATCTGTGGAACAATGATATATTAAACCATCATTATCAATGCATGACCATCATAGACCCATCATTGTAAACCCCTTACCATCATTTAGGTATCTTTTTGATGACCTTATCATTATTGAGGGGCTGGAATTAAATATTTTGAAGTGCAAGGGAGATGCCTTTGTGTATCAAGAAAGGACTTACAAGGACCTGGAACTGACCTCTCCCTCTAATGGGACAAAGCAGGTAGTGGGTTATATATTATAATAACACAAGGTCTAGTAAGCCTTGATAGCTCAACTGGATAATTGTCTGGCTACTCCCAGGAGGTCTTGGGTTCAAGTCCTGGTCTGGCCAATTCTAATATACCTCATAAATCAATAGAGGTGTGTTGGGATAGATCTTCAGAAGGTTGGCAGTTCAAGCTCTTGTTTAGTAAATTTTGGTGTTGTAACTGATGGTAAGCCTGGTATACTTTGGACATGATGGGACTACCTGGTATACTTTGGACATGATGGGACTGCCTCATATTCATCCCCTGATATAGTAAGCTTATATAACATTGGGTATGTATGTATTCAGATTTGACAGAAGCCATAACTGGTAGTGCTTGGACATAACTTGTAGTCCTTATCCTGACTTGTATGACCTTGACAGGTCTGAGCCTTTTTACTGATGGCAGTTAGTAGTAACAGAGTCTGATTGTATGACTATGAGTCTGTATGACTGAGTTTTCAAACACCTGATAGCTTTGACTTGCCAATGAAAATACTCTGGCCTCATGAGACAGTGACATTGTAAAATCCTTGAAAAATGGCATTTTGATAGCCAAGATACGTGAAAAGCTCCTGATTAAGTCTCATGGAAAGACATGGAATGGGTGGAGAGAAATTCACTTGTAGCTGAAAAACTTTCAAACAGACCACCAATGATAGTACAGTCGTCTCCCATATAACCCATACCCCTTATAACCCATACTCTCACATAACC